>MJUU01074230.1:0-18269 GCA_002080025.1 Modiolus philippinarum
TATTGGAGTCTTGAGGGTATGCCTCCATTATCTTCAACTCCTCCTAAACGGCTTGGTACTTTTCAATCAAACTTGCAGGAATACTCCAATATTCATTTTAGATTTGCACCAGGTATTTTGTTCTGCTTTATTAATATGTTTTATGCTGTTATTGGACTATGTAATTCTATAGCAAAACAAGAATTCATTGATATATATAGTACAGGCCACACATGTGCTCAATGGAACACCAATACATTTTTTTTACAATTTCAGAACCAACTTATTCATGTGTTAAAATGTTTTGCAGATATTTCTTGACCATGAATGTAGCAAAAATTTCCACTTTAAAAGTGGAAAACACACTCAGATTTCTTCTCTGAATCTGTGGGAACAATTTGAACCAAATTAAATCACAATAGTCTTTAGGTGCCAAGGTGGTCCCATGAAAAAAGATGTTTTTCAAAGTTTGCTTTTTATGCCCCCGCCTTAAAAGGTCGGGTATATAGGATTCCCCTTGTTTATATTAAATGGCTACCAACCTGAATATAGTTTAACATTGGACCTTATGGGAACACTTTCAAATATCTTCTCCTCTGAAATTACTGAACTGTTAAAGAATAGAAAAAAAAGAAGTGAAACAGAGAATGTGTCAAAGAGACAAAGACCCAACGCGGGAGTAATAACAACTCAAAGCCACCACAAGATCTTCAATGAACGGTGAGGAAACCCCATACCCAATGGCAGGTTGGAGTCGGCCCCTAAATAAAGAGCCAGGAGAGTAGTACAGACTGTCTTTAGCCTCTTGTTTGAACTTCTACTTAATTTTTGTGTCTATTGTCTTTGTTTTTTTATATTCTTACTCCACACCACTATCTTAAGCCCTTATAATATTTCAGGTTGTTGATAGATTATACATCAGCTTCCAATGCTGTAGATTCAGAATTCCAGCAAGAATGGAAAGGCTATACTCTGGCTGCAGCTTTCTTTGTCACCATACTGATACAATCCCTATCGTTCCATCAACAGTTCTATTGGGGCATGTCATTAGGGATGAGAGTAAAAGCTGCCCTTACTTCAGCAGTCTATAGGAAAGTGAGTCTATAATAATTTGTTATTATATTGATAAGAAGTATTCACATAAATCTGATCTATTTGCAAGTAAAATGCATTTTCTAGAATGGTTTGGAGCATGTATAAATGTCATGTGGTCTTTATCAAAACTTAGAATGTCTTTATTGTCAAACAAACAACAGAGAATTTGTTTAAAATATTTCTCTAATTTCTGGCAAATTTAACCAACGCTTCACTGATGTGATACAAATATTTCTCTCTAGAGAGAAAACAACTTGCATGAAATTTCCCACCAAATCTATTTGGAACATAATCCTTGGTGTTTTACATTATGTCATTAGAAAAACATTTTCTACAACTTAAACACATTAGTTATGAAATTTCTCACATCTTTTTAAATAAATTCAAATGTTTAAAAACTCGGCAAGCCTTGTTTTCAATCATTTGCAAAATTTATTTAACTGGATGTGAGAAATTTCATAATCAACTTAGTTCTCATCGTTTTAACATTGAGATGGGATGTTGTCTCCTTGACATTTACCCTAATAAAAATTAAGGGTCACCATTGAAACAAGTGAGATTAATTGTAAAACTTTTAATTTCTCTAGGGATATCTATATGAAATATTTTTATCAAATTATCTCCCTTGCCTAATTTCTGTTTTCCTTTAAATCAAGCAATAAAGGTACAGCTCATGTGTTTTAGTTCATCTTGTTCAAATAAAAATGTTGTAAAAGGGATGAGGATTGAAGATTTCAAATACATGTACTTTGGAACTATCTTTAAGTTTTATGATTATTTTGTTAATTTTCTAAATATATGAAACCTTAATAAACAAATATTGGACAAAAATGGCAGAATAATACCACTGAGACAGCTTAATAACCAATATAATGTGTGATAAATCTCCAAATTCCTGTGATGAACTACATGTTCAAATAGATATGCTCTTCAATTAAGCATCAAATTTTAAATTTGAAAAAGCTTGTAAGAGAACTAATTGATGTATATAAAAATGCTTCACAACTGGAAATTAAAGAATGCCTTTTTTTGTATAATTGCAATTATAGCTTACCAGCTTGCAACATTTCACTGATGTGATATTCAGATTGGGTATGAATTTTGTTTACTATTTTACTAAAAGATATGGAGTAAATGAACATGATACAATAACACATATGATAACTACAGCTGCAGTTAATTATAATTAGCTGTATGTCCATTTTGGAAATTAATACATCATCAGCAACACTAGAACCCATACTGGTCGAGTACCAGTTATTGCGATGTACCAGTTATCGCCAATTTTCACATACTTCGAGATTGCATGTGACTTTTGTTATATGGTTGTGTACAGAAGTGACAACAATATCCTAGAAATACATTCCTTGAAGAAATTTTAATCTTTAAAAAACAGTGAAATCTGAGATAAAATCCCTTGGAGCCCTTTAAAATATATATTTCTATGTGGGGGGTCACATATGATAATTACCTAAAAATAGATTTTTTTACATGTGATGTTGCAAAAGAGAACTTGAGGTGTCAGCTATATTTTCTGCCAGATATAAATGCAAACTATGTTGCTTTCTCTTCAAATAGTCAAATCAAAATGAATTTTGTTTGTAAAGGTCTTCTATTTTCTTGTCATCATGAAAAAATAGAGCAAATTTTGTATTGATAATAACCATGCTACTTTCAGTTTGAAAATTGCATTGGCTCTCCTTTCATGCTTTATTCCCCTTTAAGTTCATCCATTTTTTGAGTACTTCAGTGGATTAAAGAGTACATTTAACAATAAGAAAAAAACCTGATGCATATTTTGAAGGATGGCGATAACTGATACACACATCAGCAAAATGTGTCTAGAAAACCAACACTTTTTAAAATGACTATATTACTGCGCATGTGCAATGAAACTGAAAATGAACAAGATTCGTTAACGTACTACTTGGTAAATTTTTGCAATATTTCGCATTAAAGGTTTATACATATATTTCTCATTAAAAGTCCGAGTTAAAGCAGATTAAATTTCAAAATCACAGTGTGAAAATGGCGATGACTGGTACATGACCAGTAGGAAATCAACAATTTAAAAAAAAAGTTTAAAATGCATGAAACTAAACCAAAATCCAAATAATCATACATATGTTTTCCTGTTTGTGAGATTAAGTCATGATTAAAAAGTACATTATATATTTAATTTAGAAATCATTTTCTTTTTTTTTTAATTTTCATCAGTGATTTTCTTTTTTCCATTAAGAATTGAAAAATGTAACTTAAAAGTCAAATTTTGCAGGCTCTGACTCTTTCAAGTGAAGCCAGGAAGCAGTCGACTGTTGGTGAAATTGTTAATTTGATGTCTATTGATACACAACATATACAAGATACCCTTAATTATCTGTGGGCTGTATGGTCCTCACCACTTCAGATTGGATTCTCTCTGTACTTCCTGTATACAACAGTGGGGCCATCTATGTTTGCTGGATTTGGTATCCTTGTTTTATTATTGCCAATTAATGGAGTAATCATGTCTGTCATCCATAAACTACAAGAACAACAGATGTCGCAGAAAGATAACAGAATAAAACTCCTTACTGAAGTATTAAACGGAATAAAGGTAGGTTGTACATACAAAGTTAAGAAATTCTATCAGTATATTGTATATCCTACATTGTATATCCTACATATTTTACATTGTTTATCCTACATTTTATATCCTACCTTGTATGTCCTACATTGTATATCCTACATTCTGTATCCTACATTGTGTATCCTACATTGTATATCCTACATTTTATATCCTACATTGTATATCCTACATTTTGTATCCTACATTGTATGTCCTACATGGTATATCCTACAATATCCTGCCTCTAGTAATTCCTAAGACATTGACTGGTCAAAAGATGTCACGTGTATATTCCATATTGGGTGACTGATTAATATACTGTCAGTCAGTGACCCCCATTACATGGGCGTCACTGTACTTTTTTAAATGTTTTTTTTTACATTGTACTGGACTCTCGGCAGGATATAAACATTACACAGTATGTAAGTGACCTAATATGGTATATACATGTACATGGTCAGTAAATTGAATATTGGGCTCGAAAAAACAAAATGTTGTGGCAAAGAGAAAGATCTGTTGTCATCCGGGAAACAGATATCCCATAGCTGTTTACAAGATCTCGATGTCGACTTAAAAAATCTGTAGTGATGACTTCAAGTTATGGGTAACATAATGTATATTGTACATTGTATATCCTACATTGTATATCCTACATTGTATATCCTACATTGTATATTCTACAAAGTATATCCTACTTTTTATATTCTACATTGTATATCCTACATTGTATATAGGACAGTGTATATCCTACATTGTATATAGGACATTGTATATCCTAATTTTTATATCCTACATTTTTTATACTACTTTCAGTCATTAGAAGTGTTCCTGTTATCTTTTTGTTTTTAATTCATTAATCATGTTTACTATTTTACACAAATATGTGGTTTTGAATTATGTGAAATTATAAACTTCAAGTGTAGATTGATATATTAGGGTCGAATTTCTTGCCATCATATTTCCTTTAAATACAACACAACAACAAAACTAGAGCTGTCACTGAATGGCAACAAAATTATGCCTCCGCTCATTGAACCCTGAATCAATATCACCAGTGCAAATTTAAGTGTATGTTGACACAGTACAATATGGACATAATAATGTACCTCCCCCTTTTTTTTTATGCCCCTGCGACGAAAAGTTCGTTCATTCGTCCATCCTTACAAATGAAAAACACAACTATTCATGTTTCTTTAGAAAGTTTGCAAACAAATTCCAACTACTTCAAAGGAATCTAACTTACAATACGTAGATGTGCACACACAAATCTTTTGGAACATTCAAAATGGCCGCCGTTGCCATGGAAACTGAAAAAAGGCGGGAAAATTCAAAGTGCTTCAAATTTGATGAAACTTTACAAGAAGGATGCCTAGCACCCATAGAAATGATTTTGGGTCTCAGAATTTTCAAAATGGCTGCCGTTGCTATGGAAACTGGTAAAAGGCAGGAAAATTCAAAGGAAACTTCACAGGAAGATTACCAAGCACCCATAGAATTGATTTTCGGGCTCAGAACTTCCCTTTTAAGTATTTTGGAAAAAGGAGAGGCATATCATTGTGTCCATACTTGTACTGTGTCAACACACGCTTAAATTTGCACTTTCCCTATTGATTCAGGGTTCAATGAGCGGGGGCATGATTGGTTGCCATTCGGCGACAGCTCTAGTTTTGGAAAAAATATGCAAGTGAAATTCTGAGTCCCAAAATCATTTCTATTGGTGCTAGCTACATTCCTGTTAAGTTTCATCCATTTTGCAGCTCTTTGAATTTTCCCACCTTTTTTTCAGTTTCCATGGCAACCATTGCCATTTTGAATATTCAAAAACATATGTGTGTGCACATCCTCTTTTTATGAGTTAGATTCCTTAGAAGTAGTTGGAAATTGCTTGCAAAGTATTTAAAAAACATGATTAGTTGTGTTTTTTATTCATATGGAGGGACGTATGGATGGACGGACGAACGAACACACAAATGAACACAGGAACTGATGGACAGATGGACAGACAGACAAGGGTACATGATGTGCCCCCTAATTTTTCCTTACATGGGCATAAAATCAACAATTACATTAGTAGTATGAAAAATGGTCACATGTAATATTAACACTGTTGAAGTTGGTACTCATGACGATTAGAAGTTGACAGTAACAGAGTTTTTAACCAAATGTTATATGTTGCTTATCTTCTTAATTATAGATATTAAAGTTGTATGCCTGGGAGATGTCATTTAAAGATAAGATTCTGGCTATAAGAGATATAGAATTGAAGATTTTGTTCAAGGCATCTGTTATTGGAATAGGTTTTACATTCTCATGGACAATTGCTCCTTATTTGGTAAGAATCTATATACCCCTTACTTAGTAAAACAATATACTGTAAATGTATTAATTTCGCTATTTTCACAGTTGGCTCTGGAACGCGAAAAATCGTGTCCATGAAAAAAGGTTTTGTGTAGAAAAAGCTTTTTCTTACATTGAAAACCATACAAATGGATACCTGCAAATATGTCGATCTTTCACAAATCGCGAAAATTAGCATCCTTGAAAATTATCAAGTGAGTCCGTATCAAAAACAAAATGTCCTATATTTCTTTTATTGGTTATTCACAAAATGATGAATAGAACTTTATAATAAGTAGAAATAAGTTAAATTTTTTATTTTAGTATATTCAATCTATTGTTTATTGCAATAATTTATATGCGCATACCTGCCAACTTTTGAAAATCTCCATGGGGGTTTTTATGCGTGACCTTCCTTTTCAGTCATGTGAGAGTTCGCGGCGTTTTGCGCGAAGTTTTTTTGTCTAATATTTGATGCCCTTTTTTTATCAAATACAAATATCTAGGTGCCCTTTTTTTATCAAATACAAATATCTAGGTGTTATAGAAGATTTTACTTTTTATTGAGGGAGGCAAGCCATTCCTCTTTTATTGTGTTTTTGGGCATTTCTGTTGGTTCTTGAATATTTTTGGTCAAATAATCAGTTGTGAACTGTTTTTTGGACCGTTTTGTGTTTTATGTTCTGTTAAATTTTTACTTAGTTTTAACTGTTAAAGTGAAACAAAAAGCAGTGCTTGCTGTTCATCATTATGTTGCTCTTATTTGAATTTAGAGTTCACTGTTTTGGGGAAAAATAAAGATTGTAAGCTTGTTGATGAAACCATTCTCTCTCTCCTTTATTATTTGTCTGATGTACATTTACTGCATTTCTCCTTTTATTCCATTCTTCTATAAATAAAGCATTCTTTATTCAATGTATTATGTGTGTAAACACAAAAATAGTGCCAAAACATGACATCAGATTAGCAACTTGCACATGACGCCTTCATAGTGACTGGATAATTTTGTGATATTGTCCAGTTCAGTGATGCCAACACCATTTAAACTTCTTTGCTTATTGACTAAAATTATAATCTGTATTGTAAAACATACATGTAGAGTCTTTGCACTAAGTAAAAAAAATCAGTTTGGTGAAAAATAAAACCAAAATTATGATTATCAAAAATATTCATCTAATGACAAAAAATGCTTCATTTACAGTTAATACGTTTTCCATCATTTGATGAATACATTTGATGAATATTTGCCTATAATCATAATTTCAGACTAAATTATATTTCATAAATATATTTTACCAACTGTCAAACCTATTTGGTACATATATGTTCTTGTTTCATATGTTCCATATGTTCTTCTTTCCTCAGACCATTATTTGTATTTTTCAGGTTTACTAGGAAACATTTACTAGGAAACATTTGGACATATGCTCTTGTTTCCTAAGACCATTATTTGTCTTTTTCAGGTTTCCTTGGCAAGATTTGGAACATATGTTCTTGCTTCCTCAGACCATTATTTGTCATTTTCATGTTTCCATGGCAACATTTGGTACATATATGTTCTTGTTTCCTCAGACCATTATTTGAATTTTTCAGGTTTACTAGGAAACATTTGGAACATATGTTCTTGTTTCCTAAGACCATTATTTGTCTTTTTCAGGTTTCCTTGGCAACATTTGGTACCTAGTTCTTGTTTCCTCAGACCATTATTTGTCATTTTCAGGTTTCCATGGCAACATTTGGTACTTATATGTTCTTGTTTACTCAGACCATTATTTGTCATTTTCAGGTTTCCTTGGCAACATTTGGTACATATGTTCTTGTTTCCTCAGACCATTATTTATATTTTTCAGGTTTCCTTGGCAACATTTGGAACATATGTTCTTGTTTCCTCAGACCATTATTTAGATGCACAGAAAGCATTTGTAGCTATTTCCTTGTTTAATATTTTAAGATTTGCTATTAACTTTGCTCCAATGGCAATAACAGAAACTATAAAGGTATTTTTATAAAGTGTCCAAACTTTGTCTTTAGAAGTGAAACTGATTTTTAGCTCACCTAGCCAGAGCTTTTGCCATCACTTTGTGTCTGTTGTCTCTCCATCGCCTGTCCCTTCATCTGTCTGGCATTATCATTACATTCTAAGATATTTTCCTCTGAAATTACATGGTCAGTTAGAACCAAACTTGTCCTCTGAGACCACTAGGCTAAGTTAAATCATAGTTTTATTTAGATCCTTTTACAATGACTGTCTATGTCAGCCAGGGTGAAGGTGAGTGATATTTGCTCTTCAGAGCCCCTTGTTGAAACATATTTTGTTTCTTTGACCATGCATGTGAAAAATTGATTCAGTACATTGCAGTTGGCTTGTAGAATGTCCAATTTTTTATACAACGGTAAAAAATTTTCTAATATTAATTACTAAAACTAGTATGTAAATCTCGTACAGTAGTTTCCCTCTTAATAGGTAATCCCATTTGCAACAAAAAAGCGCCTTAAGCTAAAGTTGGACTCGTAAATGGAACTAAACCAAATGAATGAAATGGTTTACATTTGCTACTTGGAAAATTATGGCTCTTGTTGTTTACGCCGTTCACTTCCCGGAGAGAGTCTGCCATCGTTTTTGTCCATGAAAATGTACTTAAAAAAAACATTTAATTTTAAAATAATTCTTGAATTTGGGAGTTTCAAGCAGTGAAATGTCCATCCAACTTCATTGACCGTTGCCCTTTCTTCTTTGATCAAGGATGTCCTTAATGCGCCAAATTTTTAGCTCACCTGGCCAAAGGCCATGTGAGCTATTGCCATCACTTGGCATCCATCGTCCGTCCGTCGTCTGTCCGTAAACTTTTACATTTTAATCTTTTTCTCTGAAACCACTGGGTCAAATGAAACCAAGCTTGACACAAATGTTCCTTGGCATGAGGAGACTAAAGTTTGTGATTTTGGTGCAGATCGGAAAACCAACATGGCTGCTGTGGCTAAAAGTAGAACATAGGGGTTAATTGCAGTTTTTGGCTAATAACTTGAAAATCATTACAGATATAAAAAATCTGACGGGGTAAAAATGATCAGCATGATGAGATCTACCCACTGTGCAATTTTGAAGAAAATCTGAAAACCCATCTTGGAGTTATAGCCCTTTTTCCGTTAAATTTTCAAAATTTTTGCTTTTTTTATTTCAAAAAGTGTAACAGATAGAGGTCAAGTGTAAATTGCAAAAATGTTCAGCATATTTTGAAGAAAATCCATAGTCCCTTGTAGGAGTTTTTGCCCTTTTTTCACCAAATTTTTAAAATTTTCTTTTTATTCATCTTTTATTTCCAAAAGTGTAGAAGATGAAGGTTAAGTGTAAATTTATGAAATGTTTGCTATGCTGTGGCAACTTCAAAACTGATGTTGAAAATTGTTCCTTGACCGCCATTTTCAAAATGGCCTTCAAAAAAGGTGGGAAAATTCAACATGGTCCGATTTCAATGACATTTAGTTTCCAAATTGGCCTTGATGTCGCAACTTCAAAACTGATGTTGAAAATTGTTCCTTGACCACCATTTTCAAAATGGCTGCCAAAAAAGGCGGGGAAATTCAACATTGTCCGATTTCAATGAAATTTGGTTTCCAAATAGATATTGATGTTGCAACTTCAAAACCGGTGATGAAAATTGTTCGTTGGCGGCCATTTTCAAAATAGCCACCAAAAAAGGCAGGAAAATTCAGCATTGTCCGATTTCAATGACATTTGGTTTCCAAATTGGTCTTGATGTTGCAACTTCAAAACTGATGTTAAAAATTGTTAGTTGACTGCCATTTTTAAAATGGCCGCCAAAAAAGGTGGGAAATTTCATCATTGTCCGATTTCAATGAAATATGATTTCCAAGTAAATATTGATGTTGCCACTTCAAAACCGATGTTGAAAGGAGTAAGTTTGGTAAGGGGTATATTTGGCCCATAAAATAAAGACCCTTATATTTCATAAAATCATGTCACAAAATACAATTCAGTATCAGTATATAATAAACTTCGACAGGTATTGCCCAAGCCTATTTTGTTTGCAGATAAAAAAGAACTCCAAAATTCGACTAATATAAGCATTTTCACAAAAATTGACTGAAATGACCAAAATCCTTAAGTATTTCAGTACAGGAAACATAGAGCGCATGCCTGTGCCAATGAGATTTTTGCATGAAAAGGTGGCGATATTATATACTTTCAACATATCAAAAAATCTCATTGGCACAGGCTCTGTGCTGTCCGTGCCAAAATATGACAATAAACTGACAAAAATTTTCGATTTTGGGTAAATCTCAAAGAATCATGACATTTGTGACGTCACAATCAGGATCTGATGTCGTTACTTCACCAATTTATTTGAGTTTTGATTTCAGTAATATGTCAACTGTGATATACCAAGTAAAGTTTAGAGGAAAACTCAATTTGAAAATATAGCTAGATTTGGGGGCCAAATATGCCTCTTATCGTACATACTCTTTGTTTGTTGACTGCCATTTACAAAATGACGTTTCGACTTCAGAACTTGTGTCGAAAGTGGTCCTTAGCAAGAATGTTTTTTCTTCAAAAAAGCCCAACAAAGAAATATAGTAAAACATGATCAGACTTTAAAAACAGTTCAAGATATTGGAGGTGTTTAAGCTACGAAAGTTTGAGAAACTGAAGATCAACTGTATAACTTACAATGTTAGCTTGATTGTGGCAACTGAAAGCCAGGTGAGCAATACAGGCTCCTGGGAGCCTCTGGTTCTTTATTTTAGAGTGTAAACAATTTTCTCTTTAAACCGCAGCCATCTTTGTTTACAGATTGTGCAATCACTTTGACAATTTGTATTGGTTAATTTCATTGGTCCCCTGGATATTATCAATGAATCCAATTTATTTTGACAGACTGGGTTCGGAATCATTCTTTTTGACAGTATGAGAACAGATTTTTTTTTAACTTGCCCTGCGGACAAGTTACTATCAAGAATGACATGCCTGACAGGATTTTAACTTTGGTGGACAAGCGGCTTTTTCTAACAATTTAAGTTTAAGGGATTAAATGGGCTAATTTTTATGTTCCCTAGGCCTACTTTGTGTCCAGCTAATTATTATGTCAAGCTCCTTTTTGTGTCCATCAAATTATTGTGTCAAGTTCTTTACTGTGTCTACATTACCAGTAACTTAAAATTACACTTGTTCAAATTTCAGTGTTTGAAATGCTGTGGTCGTATAATGCTGTGTTCGGCATAGCCCTTTATTAACATATAATTTTTTAAAATGTCTGAAAGTTTGAAATTCAGTCAGTCAAAAATTGAAAATTTTGGTCATGACCAAGGAAAAAGTGACATTTCTGGATCCATTTTGTGATCATCTAGTTTCATACTGTACAACAGTAAGTTAAGTCTAATTAAATTTGAAATTTATCCATTATTTATTTAGCCATTTCTTAGCTTTGCCTTTCTAGTCATTGTAAAACTGAGTGATTTAGTTATTTAAATTCTGTTAGAATATAAAGGGCAAATAATCCACAACCATAAAATAAAAGGGCTAACAATTCATATCCCCAAAATCTGTATATATATATACAAGGCTCTTTAAAATCATTTGGCTTAGTATATTCATGAAGATGTAATAATTATTTTAGTATTTTACCATCATTATTTTATTGAAGACTTTTTGTTTTATCAGGCTAGTGTATCTATAAAAAGATTGAATAAATTTCTTAGTCATGACGAGCTGGACCCTGATAATGTACTACATGACTTCTCAAAAGGTAGGTTATTAGTTAGGCCGTTTTTATTTATTAAGTTGTTTTTTTTTCAAAATTTAAAAAAATTTAAACAGTTTTATATTTGTAAATAATTTCTGCAGATCTTCTAATCAAGCACAGAAAAACATAAATGTTTACATTAAGAGGTCAAGTAACAATGATGCCAGGCTGACCAAAAAAAATCAAAGTGGAGACTTAATTTTCCCTTTGAGCATAACAGCAAATTTCTTGACTTGATTGATAACTGAAAAGTTTTTAAAAAATTTTCCCTCCTCCGACCCTAATTTTTTTGGGCTTATGTCCATAAACCAACCAATTAAATTAAAATGGCCTTATATGTAATAGTGTGTATATGTATGTACTTATTCATAATTATATAATTATATACATAAGGTAAAAGGTAAAAATAGTTTGGAATGACATCATATTCACCAGTACAAATTAAAAATAATATAAAACAAAATAGCACAATTATAAAATATGCCAAGTAGGCTAAAAATACACAAAGTAAACTGACAATATTCTATTGAAGGATAACCCATGAAAGTGTGAATGCTTATTTCCGATGGGAAATATCAGCAAAATATTACATAGAGTACTATGTATATGATGTGAATTAATATATTGATAAAAGCAATATATATAAATGTATTGTAAAAGCAAGTCCAATGGGAGAACTTGAAAACTATAAAGTTAACCCCTCCAAGAAAAACATAGATATTTTCTGTTATTGAAATACTGAAGTATGCATCCTTCAGATCAACAGATACACAAAAATCATTTCTCTGTATAATATCTAAAACATAACTCAAATTTTGCTGTTTAAAATGGTGATTTTCCATGAACTGATGAAGAAATCTTTACAACTGGACACAATTTGCCATTCTTTTTAGGCACAAGAAAATATTTGATATAAAATTCTGTTTTTACAAAAGCTCCTTTATGTAACAATTCTTGGACTTGCTAATCAACCAATTTTCTCTTTTCGTAATCAAATGGTATTTTGTTTAGACTTTTACTTTGAAAAGGTTTACTTTTGAATTCAATTCTACTACCTTTTACTAACTGAAGAATCTATTCATTAGTTGTTTTAATTTCTCCCATTCTGGGAAATTTAATTTTTTCACCTTATTCAAATTGATAGTTCCTTGGTACTTTCTTGTTGGATTGTTGTGGTGGAGGAGGAGGAGGAGGAGGGTAACATATCGCTGGCCTCTCTGATAGTGTCTTCTGGGACTTAATTGTCCAAAGCCCCACCCCACATTGTTCGACAGCTGGGATGTCGACTGTTTAAACCTTTTCTTCCATGGAATAAATGCAGAATACAGCAAATGACTTGGAATACCAAAAGGTATCTTGGATGGGTCTTATGGCAATCATTTCCATTTGTAATAGGTACATCTGAATTACAAATGGGTTTGTACTTATCATGTAAATATGGTTTTCAGATTATATCTATGTCTTTGTGAAATATAGAGCTGAGCGTGACCAGTAAGACTCAAAGAGTCAGTTACAGGGGTTTTGATAGTCGTCCTATCAAACTCATAGCAGATCCTGTTCTGCCAACTGAGTGATTGGGACCAGACCAATAGCAATTGACTTTTGTATATCTTGAAGAACAAGATCTTGTGTATGAGCATGCTGATCAATAGCATTCCATAGAGTTAACTCTGGGGACATACAAATTAGTGCAATTTTCAGCCCACAAATATTTTATGGCTATAGTATTTATTGATTCTTTAACTGAACTTTTAAGAAACAGCAGCATTAACAGTGACTGCTAATCTATCCAGAACCTTTGGACTTGTTTATTCATCGACTGTGAGTTGTGGGAGATCCCACTGTACCTCATTTGTTTTAGGCTCATTATCATCTGTAGCCTTATAAAATACATCATTAGGGACATGAGAACTGGGCTATTCTGAGTAACAAACCCAAAAGGTGCTCCAACTGGATTGTTATAATGGTCCACTATATTAGAATCAAAAGTTAGAGAAGTATCAAAAGTAAAGTCATCATCGCTAATTGGAGACAAGAGACTTTCATAAGAAATCAGAGGTCCATCTGACTGAGGCCTAGAAATAGCAGGTTTCTCAGATGGGGCCTTAGATGTAGCTGAAGAAGGCCAATGGCCAAAACTTCTGGATATGGTTATGAAGAATGCAATAGATTATCAATACATTCCCTGTGGAATTTATTCAAAGGATTTATTAAGTATTTCTTAAAAGATCAAATGTCTGTTAGATCTAGAAATACTCCTATTTCCTTTTCCCATAAGATGTTCAGAAGATATCCAATCATAAGGATCTAAACAATTTAAATATAGAATTTGAATATCTTGCTTTGTAAAATTTCTGCAATTGAAATTCTTTTATAAGCACAATACATGTATTCCAAATATCTTAATTATGCAAATGGCTTAACAATAAAACAGAGAATAATTACTGGGTAAACTCAATAGATATACATGTAGTTTTAAATATTAGTTACATGTTTAAGTTTGTTATTTTTTTTTGTAGATGATGCAATTAGCATACACAAGGGAACATTTTTGTGGGATAAAGAAATTGGCAACTGTTTGAAGAAGTAAGTATTATTTGATTGTCATTATGAAAAGTTTCACTTTACCAGTTTGATCTAGCACCCAGTTTGAATTCTATAGGTGTCAGTATATACCAGTTACACCAGGAACCTATTGTGAATTGTTTCTCTTTTTGTGTTCTCTATTTATGGTTTAAAAGCAAGTTGGCTTTGTTTATTGGTACTTGGGAAGATCAATTCCTGTATGTTTCAAAGTTTCAAAACAAATTCCATAAATTGGGTGTTTCTACCATTTTCAAACTTTTCAAACTCCCATCAGTGTTTTCCTTCACAGCCCTTTAAACCATATAAGAGGCTGGCATTTAATCATGCCATCAGTCAGAAAATGGATTAAGGGTCAAATTTATGTTGATATAGAATTGTCAAAATTGAAAACCACATACTGGCCTCTCACTGATACTGCCACTGTCTATTTAAATATATGATGATTCTTGACCAAACCCTTCGGGAAGTTCTGAGTTTTTCTTCCGTAGTGCGACAGTGTTTTACCAGCAGACTAGACTCCTTGAGCTAGCCGGCGGTTTAGCAGCAAGCACCCCCTGACTCACCTTTCAAAATTATGTATTGTAATTTTCTCTCCTTTCAAGATTGTGGTCATGGAGTTAGTAGTCTACCTGTATTGGGTTTTATTCATATGTTTATTATAGTATAGGGAAACGGGACAGATGAAGGGGAGATTTGGGTACCCATAAACTGGTTTAACCCTACCGCTGACTTTTGCTAGTGCTGGTACAAAGTCTGGGTGTCCCAATTCCTATCGTTGTTTGTGTTTGTCCTGTGTCTTGTTTGTGTTTTTCCTGTGTAGTTCCCTGGCAGATTGTGGCATGTGACTGTAATTTTCAGCCATTGTAGATGTTTACTGTTATCCCCTTTGTTACATTGTTGATCCTATTGTTGCATTCCATTTGCATAACACCGAAACCTCTTTTGATTGGATGAATATTCACTTATGAGGTGCTGACCAAGGCTTCTGAATGGCTATCCAAGATGTTCATAACAGCTGAACATAGGATCCTATTTGAAAACCATGTCTGGAATCTGATTTAATCATTATTGGATAATCATGATTCTTTGACTGTTTTGGACTTAACATATATGTAATGATAAGTTAGGATATCAGAACCAATACTTAACATGATAAGTTAGGATATCAGGAACCAATACTTAACATGATAAGTTAGGATATCAGGAACCAATACTTAACATGACAAGTTAGGATACCATGAACCAATACTTAACATGATCAGTTTGGATATCATGAACCAATACTTAACATTATAATTGTGTATAGCAGGAACAAGACTTAACACGAAAAGTGAGGATATCAAGAAACAATAATTAAAATGATATCAGGTAGAAAATTGTTGCACATGGTTATTCATATCTCTTTAAGGATGGTCACTCCTCAAGTTTATTTTATCAAGGTTTTAAAATTGGTGCATTTATTTATTAGAACATTGATCATACATCATTTTCAGCAAAAAATATTGATAGGTCAGTGTGCCCGTTTTTGAGATATAAGTGCCTCAAATTTTGGCGGGAAACCGAACTCCACTGGATTTTTCATTTACTTGGCATTAGGACAATCACCCTTTGGAATAGAATGAAGATATATCAAGAATTTCATCAAATTTTGTCAAAAGTTTATTCAAGATGTATACAAACATATTTTGAGAAGAAAAGTGGGAGTCATAGTGCAAAATTTTCTAATATATCATGGTGGATAAAATAAGAGAATTCCGAAAGTCAGTGACAGTTTCAAAAAGCTGAGGAGTGACCATCCTTAAGTATATAAGGATAAACCAACTTTATGCCATGCCTAAATCCATTTCTTGTATTTGATCAAAAATTGAAATGTGTAGTCTCTGATGAGAAAAAAATTGTGATTGTCTACATGTCCAGAATTCTGAATACAATATATATATGTATACATTGTAGTAGTTTACTCCCCATTTCAGCATTGATTTATCTGTACCAGAAGGATCATTAGTAGCAGTTGTCGGCCAGGTTGGAAGTGGAAAATCTAGTCTAATGTCAGCCATATTGGGAGACATGACTAAAGTCTCAGGAAATGTGAATGTCAAAGTATGTGTTCAATTGCTTTGTTATCAAATATCTTTTTTTTGTATATATGCAATGTATGTTTGTTCCCTCACTCAATAGAGAGTGGAGCATATTACATTCACCTTGTCTGTCCATCCATCTGTCTGTTCCTCCAAATATTATTTCAGTCTCAGCTTATCCTGGAGTGATTGATTACAAAATTGATATGCAGGCTGTATATGATTATTTGTCAGGAACATCATATTTTGAGTCTTGTCAGACTTCCTGTTTGACAAAATGTGGACTTGGTAACAAAATGTTGTGAAACAAGAATTTTTGTTGTTAAGTTTTCCTCTGTGATGGTAGAAATTTGAAATTTTGTCACAATCTTTGCGTTATAGTCATTCAAAATTATTGAGGGCTTTTTCAGACGTGTTGGTAACTACATTCTGTTTATTTCTTGAGGATTATATCATTGTGTCCATACTTGTACATTGTATTTTGCTTGCACTTGTACTGTATCCACCCTTGTGTCTTCTTCTTCTTCGGTTGGTTTTGGAGGCGACTTACTATAAAGTAATTGCACCCTTGTATGTGATGTAGGTGAATTATATCACCTATTAAGAAAAAAATGGTTTTCCAATATTTAAAAAATAATTTACTAATTGTATGGCGAGTTTATAATGCAAAGCTTTTGTGTAATTGACTGTAATAAATAAATAGGTTCTGTGTGTGTAGAAAATGTTGTTGAATAACTTTTGTGTCCATCTATTAGTTGCAGTTGTTAAAAAAAACTTGGTATGTGTTGTAAAAGTGGTCTTTAGTGCGTGTATGTTTAATACTGCTATTTGGCACTGTTATACATGAATAACAGTTAGTTACTTTGGGTTGAATAATATGGTCCCCTTTTCGATACAGTTCCCAGCACATGATCCCTTTCTAGCCCGTTTTGCCAATATCATATCCATTAAAATATTAAGAAGATGCTACAGTAGTTTCTGTGTATTGAGAGGGCAGGGGAGATATCTCCCTCGCCCTCCCACTACCAGACGGCATATTCATTACGTATATGTAAGGTATAGATATAATACTATTTCTCTCTATCATGGTATAAAGTATATTAAAGTCAGGGTACATAATTCCCTTCCCAATTCAGGATCGCTGTACGGGGTCTGAAGAACAGAGACATGTACTCCCCCTTTCTAAATTGAGTAAAACATTTATAAATATGTTTTGTTTTGATACTTGCCTGCCACCCCGATGAGTCACTGATGAAATACCGAAATAGTAAAATGATTCTACTGATATCGGTGACTTCTCCAAGAATACTTAGGAGTATTTGGAGGAGTCACGACTATCTAAACCTAGTGTATGTGTGTAAAAATGGAAGAAAAATAGAGAGAAAAAATGGATATTAGTATTTAACTCGTCCTTTGTGAAATATATATATATTATATACAATCTTCTATCAGCAAAACATCAGTATTATTTCTCCGTAATTTTATTGTCTCGCCCGCGACGAAAGTCGCGAAAGCGAGACATAGGCGTGCAAAGTATGACGGCGACGGCGACGGCGGCGTAAACTCAAGTTTTAATACAGAAGCCTTTGATGTAGGAACTTTATATTTGGTCCATAGGTAGCTTACGGCGAACCCTATCTGTCGGACCCAAAATCATGTGACCTTGACCTATATTTCGCGGTCCAGTGACCAGGTTAAGTTTTTTTGCTTAAGTCCATTTCTCAATAACTAGAAGCTAGAAGTCAATGATATTTGGTATATAGCTTGGTCTTGATTAGTACATGTCCGTCTGCCATATGGCTTTTGACCTTGACCTCAATTTCA
>MJUU01074235.1:0-11811 GCA_002080025.1 Modiolus philippinarum
GGCTCCTCGCCAAAAGTGTTCTAGGGTAACCCGTTCTACTACTAATGTATATGTAAAAATGGAAACATCTACAATTGCTGAAAATTATAATTACATGCCACAATCTGCTATGAAACTACACATGAAGAACACGAATAAGATAAAGCCAGCGGTGGTTTAAACCGGTTTATGGGCACCCAAACCTCCCCTTTATCTGTCCCGTTTCCCTATTGTATAATTAACATACGAATTAAACCCAATACAGGTAGACCACTAACTCCATAACCACAATCTTGAAAGGAAAGGAAAAAAAACAATACATAATTTAGAAAGATGGGCCATGGGGTGCTCGCCGCTAAACTGCCGGCTAGCTCAAGGAGCCTTGTCTGCTGGTAGAACACTGTCGCGCTACGGAAGAAAAATCAAATTCAAAACTTCCCGAAGGGTTTAGTCAAGAATCATCATAGATTTCAGTAGACATCGGCAGTATCAGTAAGAGGCCAGTATGTGTGCAAACGTTTCAGGTTATTAGGTCTCAAAGCTAATTTAACGGATGCAAGCAGCATATCTTGTCGATATCCCCTATTACGTAAAGAATGTAAGTTACGTCCCAGCTTTTCTGGATTTTTAATCAATTTCTGGCATTTTTTAACAACATTTCCGTAAAAACGAGGATTTAAAATGCCCTTAGTAATACATTGTAAGCTGTTTACGAGTAACGCCATATTTAGACAGCAAATGCTCATATCTATTATTAAACTTCTTATGAAATCTGTAACCCTGTTGTAAAAGTTTGGCTGTGATAGTATAAGGTTACGTTCATTAAAATCGTCAAGAGTTGAGCACACTCCTGCGAATCGTACCGTAGGATGGAGCTAGAGGGATGTCGCCGACAAGAAAAGGGAAATTAGTGATAGTGAAATCGGAAGCATCCCGTTTATCATAAATTTTAGTTTTTATTTTACCGGAGTCAATAATGATAGTAAGATCCGGAAAAGGGCAGTATTTAGAATCATTGTTAGCTTTATTTAATTTTAGTTGTTTCGGGTAAATAATGTCTAATAATCTAAAAACTGGGGATTATCAATTACATGTATATGAATTTATTTCTTTCTGAAAGAGAATCAATATTTTTAAAATATGTTGGACCCCTCCTTAAGATAAAAATTGCGTTCTTTCTCATAACTTTTTACATTTAATTTAAAATGAATTCTGCCCTCGATATTTGAATGACATGTGTTACAAATTCAGTCTTTCACTTAGAAATGCATATATCGACCCATTTCTTTTTGACACTAATTCTGAATGTCTATTACAAATGGTGAATGAAAGGATATGGAGTAAATACACATGAGGCAAAGTCTCTACAAATACATAGTAAAACAAGCAAAATAACAACGCTTTTATTGTTATTCTCCATCATGAAGTCACCATGAGGCCCTCAACAATCATACCTAAAGTAAGTTAAAGACGCCCCCTAGTACCGGTTTGAGCGGTATTCTTTGCTATTACAAATAAATAAATATGGCCAAAAAGCAAAGTCAGTTTTAATTTGTCTGTATATTATCAACTTATTTCCTTGGTTCGATACTTTTCGTTGAACGTTAAGTAAATTAGCCCTCCAGAATCCAATACATTTTGAATTCAATTGAAATTAAACTTTGTTGTCGACTGGTTTTATCTTTCTCTGGAATATCTAAATATGGCTTTGAGGCATCCTGCTCAAGAATCTTTATTTTTAACTAACATACATTTATACATTTTAAATGTTTTAAATAATCAGGAATCTGATCTATCAACAGATCTATGTAGCAATGATATTTAATTATATTGATTATATTTTAAGATATAAAGGACAGACTTAAAAAGTTACCATTGGATGACCTTATTCTTACACCTATAATAAATGAAGTTTCTCAATGAAAGGGAGTTTATTTCCTTATTTATATATTTATCCATATAAACGGAGAATTTAGTTGGAAACAAATGCCCAAAGATCTCAGATCTATGTAATAAAATGGGCTTAATTGTAAGATTAAACAACAAAATACCGAAGTTAATGTGAATTTAGTTTAATATGTAACAACATTTTTGTCTTTGGAGCAGTATGGGAAAAGTTTTTCTAACTAAAAAAAAACCTTATTTCCTTCATCAAATACTTCATCTCTAGCTACAGAAAAGCGTCCAGATGAGGTAAGATCAGTTTATTTCGTTCTCCGTGATCGGGAATTTCAATTCCCCGTGATTCGTTTTCCATTTCATTAATTTGTCGTGAATCGTTATTAGAGCATCGCCGTGAATCGTTCTTGATCAAATTGACAAAATGAATTTTCCGTGAACTGTGATTGGTCCGAATAAATTTTTCGTGATTCGTGATGAGACCCCCCCCATCAGGCCCCTAAAATATATATTTTGGTCACTTGATTATAGAGTGACCATTTAATTTTATCATACTAATCATAAATTTTTGATCTGCAACTTTTGTCCAGGCTCTGTCTTTCTTTTTCGTTTCAAGCCTATCCTGGATTTCTTTTATCTTTATTTTTTTTCACAATCAGTTGCTTCCTTCATTCTAGATTGTCTTTAAATCTCCTTTTCAAACACCCTTTCCCCCCTAAAAATCAAGTAATTCTTTTTTCTGTTTCTATCGAATATGTACTACATGTACATGTACTAAATGGGGGTAATAACAGAATTGTCAAAACAGCCTAATTCCAAGAGGCAAAGAGAGAGCAGGTGTCGACCGCAACGGTCCTAACTTGACAAAAGAAATGGTGGGTTAAACCGTTTTTATGGCGCACACCCCCTCTTTCGATTGCGGTAGTGTCCGGCAGCAATTGAACAGCATTTGCCACCGACAGATCGTAAGACATTGAAATGTTCATGCCAGTACTAAGTTAAAATGGTGTTGTGAGAGATGTGGTCGCTGGCTGATTGGTAAATGTCATTTTCATTGGTACACTGTAAAAATGGCGTTTAGATTTAAAACACTTTCCCAAACACCTTTTTGTGTTCGTTTTAAGCACCTAAACATGTGTAGAAACAAAGAAAGTGTTTAGGTCTGAAACATGTTCAGATATTAGGTATTTAGACCTAAACATGTTTAGATATTAGGTGTTTTGGATGAACTTTTATTTACTTGGGATTTGGGGAGGGTTTATTTATTAAAAAATATTCCTCTTTTCTGTCATGTTCCATTCAAGGAAGTTGTCGACACTCCAATTCACAAGTGTAGCTCCCCTTACCTAAATAGAAATAAAAGAAAAAAATAAATATTTTTGAAAATATTCATGCAAAAATAGTATTCAGTCCCTTCAAATAACAAAAAAGTGTTTGTATCAAATAAATGTCATATATTAGGAAACATTCCTAGAAATCAAAAGTAGTTGCATGTACATGGGAATGAGAGGTCATTGTAAAAATCAGTATAAAGTAGAAATTTTATTTAGAAATAAAGAAGAATTAATAAATCAACAAGTATGAAACGTATTTCACATCAACTTGTATCAAATACATACCTCTAAAGACAAAATGTGTCTGTTTTAAAGCAGTATCTCCTAAACGAAAGAAACTGGACTCGTCTTTGTTTATCGCCAGGTTTCCATTTTCAAAATCAAGCAAAGGAAGACCACAGCACCCTTTACATGGACAACAACTCTGATTATAAAAAGGCTAAATATGTTTAGATCTAAACACGTTTAGTAAAGTGTTTAGGCGTTTAGGAAAGTGTTTAAAAAGTGTTTCTCATACTTTCTAAGAGTAAAGTCAAGATGGTTTGCGTTTCTAAACATGTTTAAATCCTAAAAGTGTTTCGCATTAAACACGTTTCGACCATAAAGTGTTAAGGATTTAAACACATTCCTAAACAAATTTAGAACTAAACATGTTTTAAAAGTATTTAAAACCTAAACACCGTCTCTACAGTGTAAGTGAAATGAACTAGATATTTAACCATCAGTTTGGGAAATAAAATATCAGGTGTTGATTTATCCCTTAAGTCCATTATTAAGGTCTTTCCCACTACAGTGGAAAGACCTTATTGTATTTCTTATGATTATTATTATTAAGGTCTTTCCCACTACAGTGGAAAGACCTTATTGTATTTCGTTTGATTATTATTGTCACATAAGAAACATTTCAACATAAATGATACTTACAGCACATTCATCAGGGACTTTGTTCTTTTTCTTTGTTTTTCTCATTCTATCCTTTGCAACAAGTGCTTCCAAAAGCGATTTCTGTTCCAATATTATATTTTGCAGTCCGTCAATCTTTTCCTCTAATGCAGTTGTGGTTGCATTTTCTCCCGGTAACATCTCCATCGTCAGGCTATTGTGATCACTTGGTCAGAATGCGGGGAAGTTATATACCCAAGTTGCTTTTTCACGAACAAATAAAAGATAACAATTGTACAGACAATGATACAACTTCAAAGGATTTTAATTTAGCGGCAACCTTTTGTTTTCTGAATTTCGTCAGCATGTGGCCTTGGTGTCTTTTTGTGAAAACTGGCGGCTATGAATCTGTACTATGATTATATAATTGTTTACATCTTTTACGATTTAACACTTGTATGTATATTTTTCACATTTATTTTAGATCAAAAGATCTCGGGTAAAATACTCCAGAGTTCAATGAAAATGTCTAAATTCACTTGTTCAGAAAAAAAATCTTTGTTTAAAAAATATAATACGAATTTTCGTAATTATATTCACATATTTTATTAGTTCTAAAATGATAATTAGTAGTTTACATCATATTGTGCGAAATACATGATATAACCTCTTTTTTACTAATTATTAATATATTTTGCTTGTCATTGGTTTGAGCATCAATACAATACTTTCATCTGATTTCTTTTTGAATCTGTGCTGTTGTTCACGACTCCGATTGAATATCAAAACCATTTTCTCTTTACATTTCATTCCACGTATTTACACAATACATCTTACCCAGGCGTTCTTCAAGCAATTCGGTAATTTTTACTTGAAATAGCATTAGATGGAGTTATGGAATCACAATTATATATAAGTCCATTGTAGATTTAAAATTATAAATAATACATCGTACCACAGATTTATAATGCAATCTATGGTAATAATTAAGTCAATAGAAAGAACATAGAGGGAACATATAATGATATACTGCATGTACAAAAACATATACAGAACCCCCACCCCCCACCCCCAAACAATAGAAATTAAATAAGAATATTCTTATAAACTTGTACAATGTCAGTAACTTAGATTTTTTTCTAAGTTCATAAGATCTCGGAATTGTATAACATTGCCATTTTTATATTTCATGTAATATTTTCTAATCGATAAGTGTCTTTCTTTTGAGAAATGTTTACATTAAAAATGAAATGAAATTCATCACCAATATCATTTTCATAACATAACCTGATAACGGATTTCTATTTTTGAAGGGATATGTTCAGCCATCTTTAATTTTTCAGTAGGAAGCTGCAAAATGTAAATATTTCCTTAATATCTAGGATATTGAAGTATTTGTTCAAACACAAAATTCTTTAATTATTCGGTAATTTATGGTTTATTATATTGGACATCCATGTCTGTCTGTACTGATCTTTGAGATTAATCGGCTTAATTGTATTTTTAACCATGTATCACTGTGTGAAGTTCCGAAAAGATTATATTGGCATTGATCGAGACAGTCTCAATATATACGTATTTGTGCTTAATTTGGATTACGTTCTGTTGCGGGAGTTCTGTTATACTGTACAGTGTATAGAATAATAATAGGGGTTGATGTATATTACCTGGGAATAATCATTGAATGAAAATTTTAATGAGTTAGTGAAAAAATGAATTTGAATTTGCAGCTTAATTACAAAATTCAGAGTTGTACAGCTACAATTTGAGAGAAGAAATTTTATAGCCAACATTTCATGAAATTGCGTTAACAAAAATAGAATAACGACTGTATACGTAATCAACACAATGCATTGAAAGAACATTTCAGTTGTCAAAAATTGTAGAAATTCGTAAAACAAAAAAAATACATGTTACAAATTACGAAATAACACTTTAGAAATAAAGAAATGACGAGTTTTTTATTTAACAAAAAACAAATTATGGAGGCGGCGTAACAATTATGGCGGTTATTCCCCTCCATAGAAATAAGAACGTTCTTTTATAATCGCATTATATTAGCTATGGAATGCCTCGTTCTTTGTTTCTATACGTTTGTTTCGAAGTTTACTGAAGCTCCGCATAGATGCAACATCGATTTTACTTGTACATCATATACTCAACTCGACTTCTCTTTGATCCAATGTGTTTTTGCTTATACTCGTTATGTTCTATAACTACTTGTTTTTCTTATACTTAAATAACGGGCGTTTGACATTTGCGCCGATTTTATAGCTTTCAAATTTTTCATTTGCGCCGTTTTCATTTTTTCAATTGCGCCGTTATTATTTTTCATTTACGCCGATTTTTTAAGTAAGTTACATGTACTTTGTATTAAAATAAGATAGGTTGGTTAAATCTTGAAATAAATGGAATTAAAATACCGAATGCATATTAAAATTCTACAATACCTTAAAGATTTTGGCTAAGTTTGGCTTTAAATCGAACTTCAGTAATTTGTGTTGATCATGCCATTTTACAAAATTGGTATCAACAGACTTCTCTTTCTTTTTTATTATAGATTTGATTGAAACAAATGTTATAAATGATATGCATTTAACTAATTAGTTGCCCCTTTTTCTACTTCATATGCAACACGGGAAACTTTCTCGGAAACATGTGTCATATATACATGTATATTGAGTATATTTTCCTACAAGTCATGTATTTCCTTGACAAATATAAATTCATAGATGCAATACATGTCATAATCATGCATAACCAATATAAGTCATCATCTTTCATCGAATCATTCTCAATCGGTTTCAATATTTATTCAAATAATTTACTGCATTAGTCACAGGTTATGACTAAAAGAAAAAAAGACTCTCGTAAGTTTTGTCCATACTGTGACAGATATGTTTGTAAGAGGAATTACTACTACCACAAGAAGGTTTTCTTCTCGGAAACAGAAGGAAAATGGATAAAACATTCCACACAGATGGATAGCAGTAGTGACAGTGACGACAATATATCTCATGATGATAGTAAGTTAATTTGAAACACTCGTATGTTCTGTCTGAAATCATTTTTTCACCCAAAGATGTATATTGTTTATCAACCATTCAAGTTTATTATTATTTTCTTGCTTTACCGTGAAATTGTTATTTATGTACTTTATTAATTTTATAACATTGCATTTGGGCAAAATCATAAACTTTACAATGTCACGTTTGGGCAAATAAAATAGTAACGTTTGGGCAAATCATATTTTTGTTAAAAGGATCTTGCATAAGGTCAGATTAAATATCGGGCTATCTTTCACAAGTGTAAGAAATTTCGTCTTTTCTAGAGTGGAGCCATGGAAGCGGAACAAGAGGAAATTACGTAGAATTTCTTACACGAGTGAAAGATATCCCGATCTTTAATTTTGATCTTATGCAAGTACCTATTTCTTCCGTAAAACGCGAAAAGAAACGTCTGTAAACCTTTACTGTTTGAACAACGATGTCGACATTTGAGTGACGTCTGGTGTTTTATGACGTTTAGTCATGGTTACCATTGTTTTTAACACAAAAATCAACACGTCTGGTTGGTCAGTTACCGGTGTAAGATGAGGTCGCGTGCATTGATCTCATCACATAGGTCATCTCCCACTGTAAACCACCATTTTCGGAAGAAACACGAATCTTCCATACTTGTAATTACTGATAGACTTCAACGAGAGACAAAAGGCGGGAAACTTTAAAGTGTAAGCTAAAGGTACAGAGCCAGAACGGATAAACCTTAGCTTCCATACGATGATGATACTGGCTTCTTCACATGTATATAGTTTTATAGTTTGATAGATATAAGTCAAGATTTTAGTGCTTTTAAGTCCGATTTGAGTGTTTTATGTCAATTTTATTGGTTTTTATTGAATTTTAACTTACAAAAATGCAGTATATTAAAATATATCTTTATTTAAATGCAAAACATAAACCTATTAGGGTTGCAGCAATTCATTCATACATACAACAAACATAATTCAATACAAATTTAGCATTTTGATACAAAGACATCATCGGTCTCCCTTCCTCAGTTCTAATGACTGTTCATATCATCGGGTGTTGATGGATTTAAAATAATACTTATTTTTTTATTATTTGGTAAAGAAGAAAATGATGTAAAAATATTATAATTTTGATAATGATCAAATAGGTTCTTTCTTAAAAGTGTATTATATTTACATGTGAAAAAGAAATGATATTCATCATCAATTGTCTTACATAATTTACATAACCTTTGATCTCTTGGGATTTTAAAATATCTGCCCTTTTCAATTAAAAGATCATGATTAAAAGATTTATCCTGCTCAAAATCCTACTTCCACTTCCCTATGGTTTGCAGGGGGCAGACAATATCTGGCGAACGTAAAAGGTAATAAAGTGCGAAATATATAAGTTTACATTTTTTATCATGTATTTCAGCATCTTGTTATTATTTTATGAAAACATATTTTCTGCCCAAACGTTACATCTTATATATAAGGACAGCTCAGGTAAGAAAATCATTTTTTGCCCAAACGTTACATTTTTATTTGCCTTTTTACAAATGTTATGCCGATTTGCCCAAATGTAAAACGCCACCATACTTGGGCATAAAGTTGCTAATAATAATAAATAAATAAAGTTATTACACACATCTTAATTGTTTTCAAATGATTTCTATCCGGTTTCATTTTAAGTGCAATAGAACCAAAAATGTAACCTATCTTCTAGTCTTCAAGTTTTTATGTCCGATTTCCGGCTAAAAATTCCAAATAATTTTTGTTTATAGTTTTAAATTCGATATTGCTTGGTGCAAACAACAATTCCCAAGACGTCGATTATAAAGCATGCGCTGAGGTGATTTCGCATGAAGTTTATAGATTTGAAACATTTGATTTCCGTCCGCACCGTGAAAAAAGTTGTTTTTCGGGTTTGTACCTTATCCAAAATGATTGAAGCATAGATTTATAATAATAATAATGCTTTATTCACAAATGCACAATTATGCCCTGAGGGCTGATGGCATAAACAAAATACAAATACAAAATACATTACACAAATACAATGAACTTATGCAGTCTGAGAGTCCACTTTCCTCAGTATTAATGACTTTTTTATAAATGGAGCAACATACTGCATGCATTGAAAAGACGAAATCAAGTTTTTGAGTTGAAGATTTTTGTTTAGTTTGTAAAATTCTGGGAAAATTTTATTTATATTTTTCATTAATTCTTCACGTTCACTTTCATATTTCGGACATGTGAAAAAATAATGAGTTTCATTTTCAATTTCATTTAAATAGTATTTACAAATTCTATTTTCTCTTTTGATTTTTTTATACCTACCTCTCTCAATTTCTAAAAAATGATCACTTATTCGAATTTTGCATAATTTTTTTCTATTTTCATATTCCATTTTTAAAATAAATTCTTCAATAATGTAATTTGTTTTTATTTTACTATACAAGAAAATTTTGTTGCTTTCAGTAGCTGTATTTAATTTGTCAAAAAATAATTTTTCATTATTATTTTTTAGATTTAGTTTAATTTTCTTTGTGAAATTTATAATACATCTATAGTTGAAGCGCGAACGTATCCCTAGGGGGAAACTTTCAAAAGATCTTCTATGAAACTACGGAGTCAATTAGAATCAAATTTGGCAATAACAATTCATGGGTGATCCTCTGCAAAAAATAATTTTTCATGTTTCATGTTGAGTAACATTTGATTTCTCTAACTAAAACCTTTCCCAGCCGATAATGGCAATTACTGTTGGTCCGTTAGGATTTTTGTTTCTATCGGTGATTCCATATGTTTTGATAGATTTGGTCTTTAAATGCAATATTTTTTATATTATATTTATATTCACTGAGAACCATAAGATGTGGAAATGGCCATTTGCACAACCTACATGTACTACAATTTCAGTATTTTGTGTGATTTTTATGGCTATTTGCAGAACTAACATTTACTTCAATATCGGTATCACCAGCCGATTCAGTCTTCAAAAAGGGGGTGCGATCGGGTTCAAGTTGATTTTGTGCTTTTTTTTAATTCTACATGAAATTAAAAAAAAATCCAGAAAAGGGGGTTTCAACACCCGAACCTCTTGAATCAACCACTGTGGTACCGTGTTTGTGTGTTTGGTTTTCATTTGTTTTTTTGTTCTTTTTTCTGTTTTTGTTTTTAGATTGTTTTTTTTAGACATAGGTTTCTGCATATACATCTAGACATAGAAAAATAATAACTAATAGTAAAAAATCAAGCAAAATGGCCATATATAAAACTCAAACTCAAAAAAATTCAAAATTGGTTTCAATAAGTGTTTATATCTTTTCCGTTAATTAGTTTTTTCATTTTATTATTATTATTATTATTTTTTGCATTTTTGACGTTTGTCTTCAGTGACATTTTCCCAAACTGTTTTATTGAGTTTACTACTCACTAAAGCAACTGACTAGTATGTTACAACTGTAGAGTGGATTTATATGCTTCTGCAAAAGGATTAAATGCGAGCAAGTTTAAGTTTAAAATTGATGGTTTGTGTCTCTTCCCCACAGTGTCTTCTACACCAACTGCAAAACCAAATCAACAAACATCAACTGACACTGCCGACACATCAATGGATACAGAAGAATTGATACTCAACACTGAGGTAAGTTGAAATGTACCAGAATTTATTTGACAGTCGAATAGGAAGAAGGGTTTGTCTTTTTGAATGATAGAAACATAGCATAAAATCGACAATAAAAAAAATTAAAATCTTTGAAGGGCATACGCAAAATATCTCGCCACCCCTTGCTACTAATAACTGCTGATTATTTTACTATCTCGCCACGTTCATATTATAGCATAATTTGTCGTAATGACAAGAAACTCAAAGTGGCGAACGAGCTTCTTAGTCACATGATGAAACATTGTGTCACCATGTTCAAGAATGAGCGACAAATCCAGGCGCGATAACCCTTACACACATTTTAGTACTGTTCCCCGATAATTGAATGTTATCATTAACCAGACGAAAAGAAAAGATACCTCGTGTAAATTCTTACTATAGATGTCGCGCTGATAAGTAGGCGTTTTAATTAATGCTAATTAATTGACTCTGCGGGAATCAAGTACTCACGTCAGTTTCTTTTCTAATATCATTGTCATACTATACCATGAAGCTAGGATATTCAGAGTCCAACCAGCTATGTAGAAAAGATTGAATTACCCTGTGTCTTCATCGTATTTTGGTTTTGAAGTCGATATAGAAAATATTTTTATGCAAAAAATTTGTAATAAATATTCAACACGTTCAGCATTATATTCTTTATACATCTTTCCCGGACTTTTTCACATATAGTTATTATCCTGGTATCTGTATATAGATGCATTTGAATACTGAATGATAATTTTTGCTGATTTGTCTTATATATTTACTATGAAGGTGAAATAATAAATGTAAATCTCACGAATTCGTAATTATTTATGTGTAAATAACAAAAAAACCGAAGTTGATGTTAATGATTTATTTTCTGCATATGCGCATAAACGATGACCGGATAAAATGTAGAAGAAACCGGTTTGTCACTATACATTTTCAAAGTCAAGCCATGTTTTGATACTTAACACTGAGGTATTTCTGTAATATCAAAAGTGTTTGTGTACAGAAAGGCAGTCATTTAGTTTGTGTGTTGGTTCTTTTTTTTTGTTTTTTTTTTGTTT
>MJUU01074238.1:0-22366 GCA_002080025.1 Modiolus philippinarum
GATCAGATTCTTAGGGGTCTGGATGATCTTCATGTCTGGATCGACCCCGGGAAAGAAACTATAGATGGTGGACTGCTGGGTGCCGTTGACGTAGCTACCGTGGATGATATCACTTTTCACGAGGATGCTATTGATGCTGATGATATCGACGATATGCTCACCTTCCACGTATCCATTCGTGCTACGGTCGTAGGTATACGTTCGGTGATCGAATCCAAGCACCGTATTCAGGCTATTGGGCACATCGAAATCCACTTAGTAGCTTCTGGCCAGGGTGAGCGTAGCTCTCAGAGTCGCGCGATTGGGATCGAGAAGGATCTTAGCCTTGTGTTTGCTGAGCCGCATTTGCCGCTGGATCTCGTCGTTGATATCGTCAATGCCATAGGGGCCGGTGCTCAGGGCGATGGGAAACCAGTGGGCACCTTCGTCTGGGGAGTAGCGGAAGGAATTATTTCCGGCATGGATATTGGGGATGGAGTAGTACGTCTCCAGATTCACGAGGGCCATCTCGTAAGATTTCTCCTCGCGCAGTCGGAGGAGTGGGTTGAAGCGGGTCAAAATCTGACTATCGTCCCCAGAGACGATGAAGGAGAACCCATGCTTAGGTTCGGTATTGGTGGCGATTTTTCGCAAAAGTGAATCGTCTATTTATTTACAGGTGGCGACGTAGAAAGCGGATACCAGTCTCTGCTTCCAATCTTCCAGACCGTCGTAGTGCTTCTGAAGGTTTTTGGCTTTCACCAGGATGGTGAAGACTTCGGCGGGTCGGATGGCAAACAGTAGCTGAATATGAATTTTGTCCATTTATTTACTGCCGTTCTCAGCTTTAGAAGACGACGCTCATTTCTGGCCATCGGATTCGATTTGGAGGATGCGATCAGAGATGACCAAAGCGTAGGCTTGGGTATTGGCGGCAACGTTCTGATCGAATCTGACCTTGATATAGACGTCGATCGTTGAGTTCGAGAGGCGCTCGCTCTGCTTGGAGACGTCGAATACGTAGAGGGGATAGAGATCAGTGAAATCGGCGGGGGTGATACCTGGATTGCTCACCAGGTGATCCATATTGAAGAATTTCCAGCGGAAATCGGCGGCCTCCTTATAGAGCCTGGAGATCCTCTGATTCGTGAAGGAGGCGCGATGACCCACGGCGGGATATCTCTGGGAATTCAAGGTGACCCAGATATCATTCACGCGGCAGTGATCGAAGATGGCGGGTTGGCTTCTTGATCGTTACTCTTTTCGGTCTGGAAGGCGACGATCACCCATCGGGGTCTTTCGGGGCTGCTTCGGGTGGAAAGGCGCCAATTGAATTCACGGCTTTTGGGTACGCCGATCGAATCGCACTGCCTCATGCGGAAGCCGATATCTAGCTTCACTTTGCTCTCGATGGTCTTATAGAGCCGCAGCTTTTGCTCGTCGGAAGGCATCACGTGGGGAATGAACCATGAGAGATTGCTGAGGACGATCTTGCCAGGGTCGTTGGTATCGGCATTATCCCGGAAGATGACGTCATTATCCGAGGCGCGGACGAGAGTGAGCTCATGCTTGAATCCGTAGACCAGCTTTTCGTAGTCTTGGGCAAAGCCGAAGATATGCTTCAGGGGGATGGTGAAGGAGAAGGATCCCTTATTGACAGGCTTGGCGATGACGTAGGCCTTCCGCGCGGCAAATCCCAGATTCGCGACGGCGGCGGCGGGGGAGGTAACCTTGACCCATAGCTGGTTGAGACCTTGGGACTTGGAGAAAACATCTTGATAGGTGAGTAGACCCATCATGGTGGTGGCGACCCCCGGATCGTTCAAATGCTCGATCGTCTGCCCAGAAAGCTTGTAGCTGATTGATTTGAAGAGGTACATCATTGCATTATTGATGAGGGAGATTAGGTTGGCATCGGCAAAAGCCGTCCCATCATTCTTCTGGAGTCTTCCTTCAAGCAAGAGGTAGCTCTGGGAGGGATGGAGGAAGAGATCCTGCGATTCGATGCTGAGGCGGATCGCAGTGCCGGAGCTATTCAGCTGCGTCCCGGTGATGGGATTGTATTCGATGAATTCGTACTCCTGGACGCTTTCGTCGAAAGTCAGTCCTTCGGTGATAGAAAAATATCAGCCATCATATATATTTATTTATAGCGCTGGACGACGTCGTGGATGGTTGCGATGCCACCGCCTGCGATGAGATTATTGAGGTGGACCTGCTGCTGAGGGGGTCCTCTTGGTCTTGGTGGCAGGTGCTGGGGGCTTCTTGGGCTTCTTGCAGGTCACTCGATGAACGAAGTGGTCTGCGGCCTTCGTCGCTTCTTTCTCCAATCCCTTGATGGCTGCATTGGAAGCGGCGCTCACAGCCTTACTTCCCAACGTCTTCGCATTTATTTAGAGGAGCTTTCGATGCAGCGTCTCGTACTCCTTTCTGCTAATTTGCTTGGATTTCCTCATGGCGTCAAGGATGGCCACGATTTCGTTGCGCACGCCATTATTCCCAGCCTTATAGGCAGCAGCGCAAACATTGAGGCGATCCAGCAACTGGTCGAAGCATTTGGGAAGAAAGACGGTGCGGACCCCACTCCCATACTTATCTTGCTTATAGAGGTATGAGACGATCTCCTTCCACTTCTTGCTTTTGCTAGCCTTAGGGGTCTGCTAGACTGCAGAATTACCTTGGTACATGGCATTCGATGCTCGTAGGATACCACCATAGGTATTCAGGTCGTCCACCTCGAAATCTTCAGGATGCTTCATGACCATGAGCTCCCATAAACCGAGGGTACCCCTATAGCGCTCGTCATCGATGATGATATCGTCACCATCGAAAGTGACGGGGAGACTTCCGATCATGATGGCGCCGTCTTCCACTCGCAATCTAAAGGTATGATTGGCTTTGGGAGTCATACTGAGCTGAAGATAATGGGTGGCTCGCGGACCGAGATTGGTAGTCAGGGCTTGCCCGATGGGAAGTGGGTCGTCATCGCCTTCGGTAGCGATAGGAGGAAGGGCAGGCATGGGGGCGGGTAGGGTGAGATCATCGATCTTTTTGGTGATCTGAAAAGCGGTCTCCTTTTGCGTCTCGACGACGGCCTTGAAGGTCTTGGATAAGTCACGACTGAGTCCGATCTTATCCAGGCGATGCTGCATATCGTTAGCCTGAATACTACGCTTGGTCTCCTGTAGGTCCCTACAAAGCGCCTCACGCTGCATAGGTTCGGTGATCTTGATGAACGTCATTTTATTTATAGCATCGCGAACGCCCCTAGGCGATGGATCGAACGCTCCTAGGCGATGGATCGAACGCTATGGGGCGTTGGAAGGCGATGGATCGAACGCTATGGGGCGTTGGAAGGCGATGGATCGAACGCTATGGGGCGTTGAGAGGCGATGGATTCAACGCTATGGGGCGTTGGAACAAACGCTATGGGGCGTTGATGCATTTGGGGGAGCAGAAGACTTCCATCCTATGCGCGATTTTATGATCGTACTCCCTTACCATCCGGACTTTTACGCCAGACCAGAGGGTGGTGCATTTTGGCATGGGAATAATTTCTTGGTGGATACGGTCCAAAGCCTTACCGTGAGCGAATGGAGCCCCACATCGGCAGCACGCCTTAGGAAATTGCGTCGAATGCCTCTTGCATTTATCTCTTGGCGATATGGAAGGGTACGTGCATTGATGGCCTCGAACCGTCTTGATGCAGCACTGGGATCCGAGCGACGGCCGTCGGCTGAAATGGGAATTATAGGACCTTCCCTTGAAATCCAGGTCATCAATGCGGTGAGCATACCTTTCGGCACCGCATCTACTGCAGTCATATCCTAGGATCTCATCGTTAATAAGCACTCTCTCCCAGTGGTGCTTGCAACCAGGGGGTGGGGGTGGTCGTGGGGGCTTTGGGGCATTCTCCCGATCCAAGTCCCTTTGATTTCTGAGGACAAATTTCTGCATCATTCTTTATCTTATACTCGATAGAATTCATCCAGATTGCATCGATACTTTCCATTCGTCTTATGGCTCGTGAGATCGATAGTCATGAATCCGTGAGGCTTGGCCCAAGAGCGATTGCATAGGGTAGCGAACTGAGCTGGGGTGAGATCGCTGCAATGGTCTCGACGAATATGATCGCGATTCTTAGCATCCTGCTCGAAGAGTAAGATGAAATTAGCATTCTCCCGGATCGATTGCCGAGGGAGCTTGAAGTAATTTTGGCAGAGGTAGAAGCAATCGACGTTATTATGGCGCCCGCGCACGTAGTAATCTTCGCACTTGCTCTGCTTGCTAAGCATCAAGTCGTCGAAGATTGAGATTGATATTCTTGCTAGAGGGGCCGAGGTCGCGGGGGTCGGGCACGTCGCTCACCTGCTCGAAGAAGGGCTCGATACCACTTGGTTTGGGCGGTGGCTTCATCACGTCCACCACGTCGATCAAGGAGTGCGGATAGCGATCCTCGATGGAAAGAAGCTCGCGGATATCGTCTTTCAAAAATCCTTTCCCAAGCGCCCGCCGCAGCAGCTGGTAAATGGGTTGGTGGAGCGATTTCCCGAAGACGTAGAGTCGATCGTAGTCGAGCCATCCGTCGCGCAGGAGGAGGTTATTCAGCAGCGTCGTCTTGCCGCAGTCCGATTTTCCGATAATCAGACCTCGGATGGATCGCTGCGGGAGGAGAAAGTGATTATACCTACCGGCGGTATGCTCATCGTACGTAAGGTCTTCAACGTCCATTTATCTATATAAAATGGCAATGTTCTGCTTCAAATGTCGAAAGCCCACCGATACGCTAGGGGTCCGCGAGGTGGTGGCAAGCAATGGGAGGCTGAGGAAGGTAGGAACCTGCGCCATCTGCGGCTCCAAGAAATCCCAATTTATCGCTGCGTCGGGCGCTGGGCTCTGGAATAAGATGCTCAATCGCATGCCCGTGGAGATGCACTTACCAGGGCATAATTTCACCGGACCCGGCACCAAGCTTCATTAGCGTCTGAAGGCAGATGGTACCCCCAAACCTTGGTCGATGCCCCTCAATCGCGTGGATAAGGCCTCCTATCATCATGATCTCTGCTATGCTCAGCAACAAGATACGGCTGCCCGCAATTCCATCTGCGATAAGACCATGCTCAAGGAGCTGGACGGCATCCAGCAGCCCACGGCCCGCGAGTGCATTAAACGAAGTATCTTCAGACCCATCATCGGCACCAAGGCTCGATTTGGGCTGGGCGTGAAGAAAAAAAAGTGCGCTGGTCGGATGATATAGCCGAAGAGCTGCATAAGCCAGTCAGACGCAAATCGAGAAGATACGCGTGGTGCTGGGCGGGGTGGACGAGACCTGGGCAGCTGATTTCGTAGATATGAGCGCCTTCTCCCGGGATAATCGAGGCTATATATTTCTCTTGAGCATCATTGACGTCTTCTCCAAGTATGGCTGGCTGGTGCCGCTCAAGGATAAGAAAGGTGCGACTGTTCGAGTTGCCTTCCGGATCGTCTTCAAGGATCGCAAGCCCGAGAAGCTATGGACCGATAAGGGCACGGAATTTTATAATCGTGAGATGAAGGATCTGCTGCAGAAGCATGGGATCGATCTCTACTCTACGGAGAATGAGGAGAAATAGAGCGTGGTGGAGCGCTGGAATCGTACCATGAAGGAGAAGATGTTCAAGTTTTTCTCAGCCAATAGCACGCGCACCTATCTTCCCATCTTGGAGGATCTCGTCCGCCAGTATAATACCACCAAGCATCGATCCATCAAATTGACCCCCACCGCCGCCAGCAAGAAAGAGCACGAGGGCAAGGTCTTCTGGAATCTTTACGGAGATCTCCCACCCATGAAGCCTCATCGATTCAAAGTCGGCGATCAGGTCCGAATCACAAAGAAGAAGGGCATCTTCGAGAAAGGATATTCTCCATGGTCTTACCGAAGACCGAATTATTCATGAGTTTGAAGAAATCCTTCTCGGAGTCATGATATATAGTTTAGTTAAATTTGCTTCAATAGTTTCAGAGCAATTGATGAAAAGGATGATTTTCTCATAAAGTCCAATATGTTAAACTAATGTTCAATGCTGGCGGCTGGAAAATGTTTTTTACGCCACTACTGTAAAGTTTTTAATGTATATTTATGGAAATCCCTTGGTTGAATTCGCTTCTGTCGTTTAAAAGCACAAGATGAAAATGTGATTTACTGTATACGTAGTATCTCTAGGGTCCAATGTTAAATTATGTTCTGCCCTGGTGGCCATGTACTAGTACAAATGTACGTTTGTTTTTTGTCGAATTGGAAAGAAATGAGCAATCTTCCTAAACATTGCAAGGGATTCCCATAAATATACATCATTCCTGTAAAGTTGGTTAAATTAACCTCAGTCAGTGGCAGATTACCCCCCCCCCCTTTACGGAAAAGTTTTGGGTCGGACCCCCATAGAAGGAAGTCTGGATCCGCCACTGTCACTGGTTTCAGAGAAGATGAAAGTGTGATTTTCCCCAGAAGGACAAATGTTAAACCTTAGTTCTACGCTGGTGGCCTTGTTCTTGCCGGATATGAGCGAAATGAGCAATCATTTGCTTTAGTCGTTTCAGAGGAGAAAAGCTAACAGACAGACAGACAGACGCCAAGTTAAGGCAATAGCTCACACTGACCCTTCTGGACTGGTGAGCTAAAAATAGGTGTAATGAAGTTTATATACTTAATATTACTAACACAACACTTTCCCCTCCTATTTGATGGCAAGGTTAGGTCATGAATGATTTTATAATCTTGATACATGTATACACGATGTGTGTTATTATTTCATGACAGTTTTTGTTGTTGTCTGTAATGCTATTTTGACTCTGTATGTCATAAAGCTGATGTACTTTCTAAATGTTTGGTGTATGACAAGTAAGATTATCTTTTCTCAGTCATGTCATTTATAAACTAGAAAATGTGTCTGTAAGCCACGGATGCCCCGCCAATAAATTTATCACAAAACCTGAACTCGTAATTTGACCGAAGTCATTCATGCATAAAATGTAGGTCATCGACACCCAATTGTTAGTGAAACAGGTAGTTCTTCAATAGATGAATGTTTCAGCGAAATATTATGATGCTACAATACATAGTCATTGAAAAACAGACTTAAATGCAAAAGTTAATCAAAGTCAGTGAAGCGTAAAATGTAGGTCAAAGACACCTAATTGTCAATGATTTGGGTTGTACTCATCAAGGCAATTATTTTGATGAAACATCATTGTCATATAATGCATAGTTGTTGAGAAATGGACTTTAACGAAAAACTTAACCAAAGTCACTGAAGCGTAAAATGTAGGTCAAAGACACCTAGTTGTCAATGATTTGGGTAGTACTCGTCAAGGCAATTATTTTGATGAAACATCATTGTCCTATAATGCGTAGTTGTTGAGAAATAGACTTTAACGCAAAACTAAAACCAAAGTAACTGAAGCGTAAAATGTAGGTCAAAGAGTCAAACTGCCAAGTGAATTATGTAGTACTATCAAAGATCTAATACTGACCTACTATCAATTTTCTATACCTTACAGTTTCCGAAAATTTGTTCCTTAACGCAAAACTTCACCCGACGTACGGACGGACAAGGGTAACACTACATTGTATATGCACCTTCCACATTCGGTTGAATTATTTTAATATTATGTTAGGAATTTACCTATTTTTTGTTGACATCTTCTTCAGTTCTGGTGTTTCTGCAATGTCTTTAGTCTTACTGATGTACGTTTAATTAATATGTCTTTTGTTCCTTTGGTATTTTACTGCAGTTGTGTTCCATAAATAGGTTAGTGTAGTTGGTACATTGTACACGTTCATAGTTTTGACAACAGACAGACGGACACTAGTGTATCACAATTTAGGATAAGATACAATGCCTTCTGTGCATGGCTTGTGGTGATAAAACATGTCATTTACAGTTTAACCTGCATACATGTACTGCAATTTGTTCATTTGATCCATTTTCTGTCCGTAAAGTAAAAAACATATTATAAACCAGAATTCCTGTATTTTGTTACTGGTACATAATATAAGAACAAAGTTTAGAAATGTACAATTTATTTTCTGCAAGAAATGGCTCACCCATCATTTTGTCCATATTAAAGATAACATGTCATTGTTGTTTCTAATGTATATTCCTACATGTTTGCGTATTAATACATAACTCTATTACACTGAATATCTTGTATAGTACTGTACATACATGTACTGAGACTATTATATCACATTAAGATCCAGCTTCCTAGTTTGTATTATTTGTAGTTTCTAGCTCCTTGGTACCTGAAAGAGATCGATTGTATGCTGTTTAGATCCTAGTGCTATATATACTGATTGCTAGTACTGCAAAATTCTATCAAATATATGGATGCACCGTCAGCAGTACCTCATATTTTCTAAATGTATTAGAATATTGTCAACGTAATCGTATACACATAAATAATTATGTGTGCTTAATTTCCTTGTCATGCTTGTCACATTCTAAACTTTTATTTCCATACACACATAGAACTTTGTAAACAGAGTGTTCATTGTTCATCTTAAATCCGTGTCCTATATTCAGCTCATCTCTCTGTCATGTCTGTCTAAACATGCTAAATCACTACAAGTTTGTATTTAAGTATTTGGATCCTTCAGAATTCGCATAATTTCCATATGTTAAATCTACATTTCTTTACATGTCATATTATTTGTATTCCAACACCTGAAAAAAAGGAACAATATGAATGAAAATACAAAGGTATTACAGTTTTTGAGCAATTTATGATAGCGATATTTACAATATTCATATCAAAAACAAAACAAATCCTAGGCCATACCAAATTAAAAAGTAGTTATTTGGAAAAGTTACTCCTAAATTGCTGACATGAAAAATTAAATTACCTCTACTAAATTTCCAAAATCAAAATAAAAATCTCGCACATTGACATCAACATGATCAACCCCCAATAACTCCATACAGTGCATGCAGTATATATTTTAGTTGTTCTTTGTATTGAAATCAAGATTGGCTTGAACATTATAGCAGACTAATTCTCTGCCAAATGTTGACCAACTCTGCAAGCTCAACATAAATTCATATAATCTTAAGATGTATGCACGGTATTATTGTCCTATTATGGAATTTTGTGTAATCTTCTTTGTTGAAATATGAGTGTTTCATTAATTCAAAATATAAAATAAAATGTAGGGGGTCAACATTCATTTAAATGCAACACGTGAGGACCCTAACAGATGTCTCGCCTGTCCCTGCTTGGGCTCTATTAATTGATGTGAAATCTAAGTGAACTAATCAGAAAAACCAGAGGCTCAGAGGCTGAGCCTGAATCGCTCACCTGGTTCAAACGCTGAATTGTCCAATGATAAACTAAGTTCAGCCTTGGTGGCTATGTTTTTTGACAGATCAGGAAAATATGTGCAATCTTAGTGAAAGTACTTCCATACATCATTCCTGCAAAGTTTTGTTCCATTAGCCTCAGTAGTTTCGGAGGAAATATTCAAAATGTGTTTTTGCCATAGGTTCCAATTGTTAAACTAATTTAGTTCTGGCGGCCATTTTTTTTGACGAATCGGAAAAATTTTGAACATCTTGGTTAAGGTCCATCAATATATTTGGTTAGAATTGAACCAGTGGTTTCAGAGGAGATAGACAAAATGTGTTTTTCCCATAGGGTTCAATGTTAAACTAAGTTTGGCTCTTGCGGCCATGTTTTTTGACGGATCAAAAAATTTGGGCAATCTAAGTAAAGGTCCTTCCATACATCATTCCTGCAAAGTTTGGTTAAAATTGGTAAAGTTGTTTCAGCGGAGATAGACAAAATAAGTTTTTCCCATAGGGCTCAATGTAAAACTAAGTTCGGCCTTGAGGGGCATGTTTTTTGACAGATCGGAAAAATTGGGGCAATATTAGTAAAGGTCCTTCCATACATCATTCCTGTAAAGTTTGGTTAAAATTGGTCCAGTGGTTTCAGAGGAGATAGTCAAAATGAGAAAAGTTTACGGACGTCGGACGACGACTGACGCAAAATGATGACAATAGCTCACATGGCCTTTGGCCAGCTGAGCTAATGAACATGCTCACTAGAGGTCAAGGACAAAAAAATGACCTCCCAGGGACCCACAGCATGCCCACTGCTTTTTGCAGTTACGGGTACATGTACCCCTTGAATTTAAATTTGGCTGTACAAGGTGTTTTTTTGCGGGTACATATGCATACCAGTATTTACTTCGCTACCTAAAGCGGCTTCGCAAGGAACCTATCAATCTGCATGACATGTGCTGACAAATATTTTCCTTTCACTTTTGATTTGGACAATATGGATCTGAAAACCACAATGTTCAATGATCAATTTTTTTAAATGTACGTGCTTGCACGTTTTGAGTTGTGAAATTGTACGTGAATGTTTTATAATGTACGTGAATTACGTAATGCAGTACGTGAATGGGCATGCTGACCCAGACTGACATGTACTGTCCTAATTCAACTTACATACCAAACATTATCAAATTACCACTTCTAGTTATTGAGAGATGGACTTATAACGTTGCCATGGCCACTAGACCGTGAAATGGAGGTAAATGCCAAAAGTCATATGCCATACTGACATGTACTACCCAGGGTCGAACTACATAACAAATATTATCAACCTACCACTTCTAGTTATCATGGTTATTGAGAAATGGACTTTAGCAGAAAAACTTACCATGGCCACTAGACCATAAAATTGAGGTCAAGGACAAAAGTCACCTGCCAGACTGACATGTACTACCCAAAACCAACCTACATACCAAATATTATCAGCCTACCATTCTAGTTTTTGAGACATGGACTTAAGCAGAGAAACTTAACGTGGCCACTAAACCGGGAAATTGAGGTCAAGGATAAAAGTCACCTGCCAGACTGACATGTGCTACCCAAGACCAACCTACATACCAAATATTACCCATCACTTCTAGTTATTGAGAAATGGACTGAGAGGAGAAACTTAACTGGACCGTGCAATTGAGGTCAAGGTCACATGAAATCATGTCCATCAGGTAGCACTTGTTTAGTACTACCACTGAACCAAATATGATATTCCTACATCAAAGGGTTTTCAAAATATCCTGTATTTAGTAAAAGTTACACTGTCGCTGTCGTCATTCTTTGCTCCCATATGTCTCGCTTTCCGCGACTTTCATCAAGTGCGAGACAAAAACTAAACTTGAAAATATAAGGATCATAAATGACTTTAGGGGGAGATAACTCGAAAAATCTATTTAGAGTTTTATAATAATAATTTGTGAAATTTTAAATCCTCTAATGATGTCTTATAAGAAATTCTCTTCTAAAGCGCAATGTTACATTTTCAAAAAAGAATCATTTTTAAAAAAAATGGAAGAATGTGTCCATGGGACACGGATGCCCCCGCCTCCTTGCAATCGAAACCCTTAAATTATTAAAGGCATAACTATGTACAATATATATATCAAATAATTATAACAAATGAGCTTTCTCCCGTGATAAATAGGCACTGGAACTGGTTTGGTTTTGATATAATGTGTGGTTCCAACAAATAATCTGAGAAACAGTCTTATATTTAATACTAATCTATTTTTAGCAACTGTGACCTTGACCTTGGGGGTATCAACACTAAAATCTATGAGATTATGTCTATAGTGATAAGTAAGCAAGTGACCAAGTTTGGTTTTGATCAGATGCAGAATACTCAAGTAATTGTTCGGAAACCAAAATTTTATTGAAATTTTAGTCTATTTTTAGCAAATGTGACCTTGACCTTGGTGCTACCATCCTGGAAATCGATAGGCTTTTGTATCGGGTGTTTACTAGAATTGAAGTTATGCTGTCCATGGGGGAAAAATTTGCTTGCTCTTAAAATCAAAAATATTCGAAGTGAAAAATTAAGAAATAAATTTTGCCTGCTTGCCCCATTTTTTTCAGGCCAAAATCTTAGAGAACTCCTGACTAATATTGTGCTGCCGTACCTTTTCTACTAGCACATGACATGAATAGATGTCTATAAAAATCTAACTTTTGAATATGTTAGTTTGGGGGGAGGAGGGGGGAGGGGTGCAGACATGACAGATGGACAGACACACACAACTCAGAATATTTATACTATAACTATTCAGAGATTCTGATTATTGCAAAATAATCAGTGAATGGTCAAATAACGCAGTAATTCACAATTGTGCAGAGTACACAAGTGAATAACAAATGTTTCTTCGATCACGAGTTGAATATTTTCCATAATCAGAATCTAGGACTAGTTATAATATAGACCTTGTCCAATATTTAGCGGTTATTACAGTGCAGCCAGAGGTTAAATCACTGTGATAGATGTATCACTCTGCTTAGTGAAATGTATATATACATCTATCAACATGCTTTCTTTTGCATTTAAAGCGATGCATTCTTAAAACTTGACATGTAAAATAAATTATGTGTATAGATTAATCGGGAGAAAATATATACATTTATTCATTTAAAAATTTAGAGTGATACTTGTATGTCTATCAGTATCACAGTGATTTATCATGGTAAGTCTCTGGCTGTACTATACTGTAGAAACAAAAGATGCAACTCCAATAAATTCATTATCATTGTTATTCATTAATATGGTTTAATGCGAATTTTCACTGATAATGAATCTATAGGAATCTTATCTATTGTCTCAACAGTTTATCTAAAAACCTGTCTAACTGGTTTGATTCACACTTCGGAGATAAATATAAAAACAGATTTTCCAATATCAGTAAAATGAACCAATTAACACATCCTTGAAGTGTTTATGTTTGACACATAGTTTGCAAAGTTATAGGCCAATAAAAATACCTACAGACAGTTGCAATCTACTGTAAGTACATGTATTTGCGGTGTGAATATCCAGTAGTTTCAAACTGTGCACATTAATGTTTCAATTTTACATGTACGTGTATAAATACTACAAAATAATTGAGAATACCTCTATAACTGATCAAATTAATACACATGTACATGTTTTACAGCAGGGAAATTGCCCCAGGCAAGGAAAACCTGTATCTGACTTGTGTAATTTGGCAAGTACAATTTGACTACGGCCCCGTTTACTTTGTCCAAATAACAAGTGATAATGGTCTAAGTTATTTGAAGGCTAATTTGTCTGGAATATGTTTTTTTTTATTGCCTGCCTCAAATGCATGCAGTATCAAAAAGTCTCTAGCTTCAAATCCAAATTGAAGTTATTGATATGTAAAGTTCTCAAATAAAATTGGCCAACAAAAATAAAATTAGAAATATAAAAAATACTGAGTACATGTAGTTGTGAATCCATCAGATTTACCAAGTAGTCTCTTTTGACAGTATTTTAAAGATAGCTACAATGTAAGATTGCCCATCAAAATTAAAACCCAACAATGCCCAAAATGATATACACTTATAGGTTTTTGATATCTTAAATAATATTTGTGCATTATTATCAAGATTATTGTGGTGAAAATATACAAGTAAAAAAATGTTAATAAGTTGAGTGCACCCAATTCAAACTGTTAGAAACCTGTCAATACAATTGCAGATGTATTCCAAAACATAACAGAATTCCCTAATTCATACATGTACATGTAATGTAAGGTGCAATTAACAAATTTTACTATGAAAAAGAAAGGAAATAGGGGTAAATGTCAAGGAGACAACATCCCATATCCAGGTTAAAACGACCTAAAACAAAACATCTAGGGGTCACTAGTATGTTCAATATGGACTGAGAGATTTAATCATAGCACTAAAGTGTACATTTGTATGTTCAACAGTCCGAGTGGTCATGGTCCAAGTAGTCGCCATACTATAAAAACATATCTGGCTTAAAATCTTAAAAGGGGGTCATTTTTTTTCTAGAAATCCCACAAGTATTTTCTAAACTTTCCCTTTTCACAGACAAGACACATGTACACTCTAAAACAACCTCCTTATACATGATTTTTTTTTTCCTGTGGTTTCTGCTTGAAACGAAACATCCTTTCCTGTTTTCAAAGGCACGATCCCATTCCTCATTTCCTTAAAAAGGCCAAAACTGCATACTTCCAATTTAAATTGTATATTTCAAACATTTAATCTTAAGACATTATATCACACTGCCCTGATACATGTCTGTGTGATTTAGAAATCATCGTCAACTTACCCCTCGAACACGTTTCCAATTTACTTGCCCTTAAGGTAAGCGCTTCCAGTAATCAACTTGCCCTTTGTTTCAACTTGGACAAGTCAGCATCAAATTTAACTTGCCCTGCGCAGATTTTACTTGACACAGGGGAGGGCATAAATTGAACTCTGCATTCTAGTTTACAAAAGCAATGATCCGAGTGACCCAAATAACTACAGGGGTCTAACAGTTACTAGTACTATTGGCAAAGTTTTCAATAGAATTCTCAGTTTAAGGCTGGATAATTTTCTTCAGAAACATAACATTATTCATGACTCTCAAATAGGCTTTACCCTAAAAGCTAGACCTGCTGATCACATGTTTATTCTTAATTGCCTTATAAATGACTACTGTAGCACAAAAAATGGTAGACTTTTTCCTGCTTTGTTGATTTTCAAAAGGCTTTTGATACGGTAATACACACAGGAATTAAAATCAAACTTCTGAATATTGGAGTTGGTTCCATGTATTACAGTATCATTAGAAATTTGTATGAAATAAGCAAATCCTGTGTAAGAGCAAGGGCTCAAGTAGGTGATTTCTTTCAAGTGAATGTGGGTGTTAAGCAAGGAGATAACCTTAGCCCTTGCTTATTTAAAGTCTTCATAAATGATCTACCTGAATACTTATCTAAAGCATCAGATCCAGTTGCCATAAATGGGAAAGATGTGCACTGTCTAATGTATGCAGATGACATAATTTTACTACCTAGTTCTGCAAAGGGACTTCAAGAAAAGCTTGATATATTAGATATATTGGTGTCTTTCTGTTAATACGAAGAAAACTAAGATTATTATATTCAACAAAGCAGGCAGAAAATATAAATTACATTTTGAATATCGGGGTGATGAAATAGAGTCTGTACAAACTTATAAATATCTTGGAGTGCATTTTAAGGCATCTGGAAGCTACTCATATGCCCAAAATGAATTATATAAAAAATCATTAAAAGCATTCTTCAAACTTAAAAAAGATCTGTTGTCACACCACCCAAGCATTAAAACTAGCATTCATGTGTTTGATCATACCTTAACACCTATTTTGTTATATGGAAGTGAAGTATGGGGCGCATTTAATCCATTAACAGCTAAATTTAGAAAAGAGGGATTTACATTTGATGATATTTATAAAAAACTTTTCATGTGAAAAACTTCATTTGAAATTTTGTAAAGTCATTCTTGGAATTAGCAAGAAAAGTACAAACATTGCAGCTCTCTCAGAACTGGGACGGCTTCCACTTTATTTTGGTATTATTAAGAATCTATTAATGTGTTGGTATAGACTGGAAAACCTAAACCAAATGTTTCCTCTGTTGCAGCATGCATATAAACATTCTTGTAAGCTACATGCATTAAATAAACCTTCTTGGTATGGTTCCATAGATGTAATATTAAAATTGTTTAAAAAGGTCACCAATACAGACTTAAAAGTACATATTGGTGATTCGCTTGGAAACTTTAAAAGAATCATTATTGATAATTTAAAAACCATACTTTCTAAAGAGTGGAAATTTAAATTGGAAACCTTTTCCGAGGGAAAACTGTAAATTTATAGTTTGTACAAGACTAATTTTGGGTTTGAAAAATATTTATCAAATATTAATAGATCTGTATTAAGAAGCAGTTTTACTAAACTACGTGTATCAGCCCACAGACTACAAATTGAAACTGGGCGATACAAGGGTACCCCTCGATGCCATAGACTATGTACTAAATGTTCTGCAAATGCTATTGAGAACGAAACTCATTTTCTGTTTGAATGTGGTAGTTATAATGAAGACAGATTAACAATGTTGTCTGAAATATCAAAAAGTGTAGAAATTTTAATAATTTGAATAACACACAAAAAAGAGTATGGCTTTTCAGTGTTGATGACCCTGAACTTTTAAACCATGTGTGCAAATTTATTCATAAACAGCTACCTTAATTTCTTAGAGAATTTCTCATATGGATATACTATTGATACTTTCAAATTTTGGCAATTACTTTTGTAATTTTCGAAATGTAATCCAGACCACCTGTTTTAAGTGCCCACACCTCACTATTTTATAACGCCAAGTTTTCTTACATTCGACTTGATGAGTGCCCTGTGTTTGTCTATATGTTGTAGTTGTCCACTAGCTAAAGACACTAGTGCTTTTGTCGGGCAAAGGATGACAGTGATTGTAAGAGCACTTTGCCAGTTTAATTGATGTTTGTTGACAATTCCGCACCCATGACCAAGAAAGACATGGATGTAGCGTTGCTCGACAATTAGCAAAGAATTCCGCTTAAACCGGTGCTAGGGGCCGTCTTGAACTTACTATGAGGTATGAGCAAAGCTCATTGTTGAAGGCCTCATGGTGACTTCAAGATGAAGAACAACAATAAAAGCGTTGTTCCTTTGCTTGTTTGTTACCATGTATTTGTAGAGACTTTGTCTCATGTGCATTTACTCCATATCCTTTTATTCACCTTAATAACTATCTGTAAATATATGCTCTTTATGTAAGTATGGAAACCTTGAGTTGTGGAATTGCATTGTTATTTGAGATATTCTTTTTTGTATTATTTTATTCTCTATTTGATTCCTTGAGGCATCGTCCCCTGGTGTCTGTTGCAATAAATCTATTCATTACTAGCTTTCTTGCACTAGACACGGGAAGGACAAATAGTACTGATTTGCAGAGTTGACATTTTTACTTGTAATATAAGCTACTATGTTCTAATGGCATCGACCCCTGGTGTCTGTTGCATTTAAGCTACTGATTTTTAACTTATTTGCATTAGACACAGGTAGGACATAGCTACCTTTCAGCTAGTATGTTCCATATGGCATTGACCCCTAGTGTTTGTTGCATTAAGGCCACTGACCCATATCATTGGCTTTCTTGCCTTAGATACAGGTATGGCATGCGGCTTCTCAAAATTCATTGTAATTGTCTTCTTAATACGTGTTCCCTTCACTTTTGGTTTCCATGCTTTTGTAAAATTATGTACTTAAATTTACTAAATTGACGTATTTATTCATTTAGTCAACCACACTGGCACGCATACTTAAATTATTGAATTTATGTTTTGTATAATTGTTAATGTTGTTATTTAAATGTGCTCTGTTTCATAATCATTGTAATATATGCCCCTTGTGGGCCCTTGATTTGGCAAATAAAAAATAATGTATTCTGTATTCTGTATATCCCTCCTTCTATCGGAGCACTCGGACATAGTCCGATGAAAATATTATTTAATAAGGAAAACCCGGCACCATAGGGTATATATTTACATAGGCCGATAAATATAAAAATATAAATATGATTTAAAATTTAGGAGGGAAATCAGTATAAGCAGAAATGACTATCAATAGGTTAAACTAAGTAATAGTATGCTTATATTTTAAAAGCAGCTTTTAATAGCTGTTAGGGAGATATGCTTTTATGATATGTAGTATACTATGGCATGTAGCCTATTTAGTAAGTGATAAAAATAAATAAAATAAATAAAGTATTGTTAGCTATAAGTAATTATGTTCGTTATTTGCTAAAAGTATGGTATTAAAGGATAAAAAATAAAAAACAAGTTGCTATTAATAATTATATATTTATATGGGATCTGGCTTTGTCTGGTGGCAATTATTTATATGTCTGTTTTTGGTTTAGTAGCTATTTGCAGTTATAGAGATTAGTAGTTAAAACAATAAAAACTGAGTTAAAAGGTATAAGTTGAAATTGAGACTCGATTTGGCCTATATGATAATATATATGTTAATTACTGTAAATGAAGCAGACTAAACAATCATAAAATTAATATTTTGGTAAAGCTTATAGAGATATGCGTATAAAAAGTTTAAAATATGAGAGAGAATATGTATTTTGTGTATTTGGGAACCGCACAGAGGTCAAACATATGTGCCTCCTAGTATAGTATGCGAGACGACTGTTCTTTTTCAAGAATGCTATAATGGACTATAGCCACTATTAAGCTTAGTTAACTGTTTGATTTACATTAAATGCCACAAGCCTCTGTAGATGGATTGCATAACAAAATTCTCTAGCTAGTATTTCAATGTCACATAACATAGACGCAATATCAGGTAATTTATACGGTACGAGCTTTTGGCAATCGATAACAAGTTGACATATTATTGACTTGTCATTAAAGTTCTTGATCAAGTTCATACTGCCAATTTCACTGATAACTCTGTCTTTTATTCTGGGAAAATGAGCCTTTCTTATGTCATTATATACGGGACATCTTGTAATAACGTGTTCCAAATTTTCTATTGCTAATCGACATAACGGACATGTTTGGTCTATTTCAGCTTTGTTGAACTTAGCTTTTAAAGTTTGTAACATATACGTGCCTGTAATCATTCTCACTTTTGTAGTCGCTTTCCTAATTTTTTTTCGTGGAGTCTCTTATAGTATTCCATACATTATGTGGTTTTTCTAAGTATAAACGTTCGATAGATAACATGTTTAATAATGATTTTCCATGAGCATCTAATTTTAACTTTTCTGACCAATAAAGGTTAGTACTATTTTTGACTATTTTTTTCCATTCTTCTTTCACATATTGTTTATTCATTATATCTGTAAATGCGGGCAGCTTGTATAGTTGTAATAGCTCAAGGATCCTGATGAAAAAAACTGGAAGGATTTCCAGTAAGATATTGACGAAAGGCAATTTCTCGTATGGAATTATTCTGACTTGATGCAATAGCGAATAGGAGACTTAGTTGTCTTTTATGTATTTCACCGGTTATCGGAAGCATGCCAATGAGTAGATAAATAGCAGAATTTGCTGTTCGACTTGGTAATGATTGTAATTGTTTAAGCGTACTTAAATGGAAGTGATCCAATTTGTCTTTATCTTGTTTTTGTAGATTTAATGTTTCCAAACCGTATATCAGCCTCGGTAGGACATATATTTGGTATATTTTGCCAGATGTTTTCGGATTCAGTCCGTTAGTACCATGTACTCCGGTTTTAATGAGAGAATACGATGTTCTTCTTGCCAGTGAAATGCTTTCATCAATGTTGATTTTTGTTTCATCAAAGACCTAAATGAGTTGTTTCTAGTTGGAATTCCATGATATTATTCCCAAGTTGAAATTTGTTACTATTTTGAATGTTATCAGGAGTTCTTTTCTTGCTTTTGGATTTAATTATGGCATTACTCTTGGTCGGATGAATTTGGAAACGATGACTACATGCGTAATTATAGACAGTTTCTAGCATTTCCTGCATTTCTTGAATGTCCGTAGATAATAAAACAATGTCGTCAGCACAGGTTGGACTTCCTACAAATATTGATCCTATTGATGTACCAAGGTTTTGTTTTTCTAAACTTTGTAGTAAGTCATTTATGTAGAGTTTATATAAGTGAGATGATAAAACTCCTCCTTGTCTAACTCCTATTTGAATATTGAAGTTATGACTTAGTTGACCCTGCCATCTTACTGTAGAATTTACACCATCATATAAGTGTTTAACAATTTCCCACAGGTCATCTTTAATACCAATATGATATATTTTATCCAGCAGAATGTGATGATTTACAACATCAAAGGCTTTTTGACTGTCTAATGTTGTGATGTACAAGGCATCCTTTTCTGTTATTTCTGAATAGACTTCTGATAGAAGTAGGGCGGCCATATTTGGAGATAAGCCTTTAGTAAAGCTTGATCCATCATGGGATCAAGCAGTAAACAGTCAAGCTTCTTGACGACACTGATTTCCATATATGGACAAAAAGGCGGGACATCTCTACATTTAAGAAAGGAATAAACCTCTTTAATTGACTATTTTAAAACGCAAGTAAATTCTGTATCGACAAATGGCATGTAAAAATATTGTTTTGTCCAACGAATTAGTTTGATTTTCGTAAAATACACAAGATAATGCCACCTACACCGAATGATTGACAGTCTGACGTCATTTCATTCACGCAGTTACCTCCCCTGTCAAAAATTCCGTTGATGCAGCCTTAACATTCCCGCGTATATTCCATTGGTTAGTTTCCTTGGACCTGGTTGTTAGTTCGATCTGTTGTGTGAAACCCATGTTTTCTATTTGGTTAGTTCAGGACATGTCCTTTAGTTCGATTAGTCAGGAATATGTTGTTGATTGACTTGTGTTTGTCTTCTTATAAAATTTTAGTTTCTTGATATTTGGGTTATTGGATGTGGTTTGTTTCCATTGATTTATCCACTTTTTTACCCTTTTGGGCCATTTAGGGCTTACTTTATGGTGTCAGGTTCCTTACTGTGTTGAAGACCGTATATACCGTGACCCCTAGATGATTTGTTTTTGGTCGTTTTAACCTGGATATGGGATGTTGTCTCCTCGACATTTACCCCATTTCCTTTCTTTTTCATAGTTGTGTAAAGTCCAATGTTTTCTATTTGTTTAGTTTCCCGTGACACGTCTTTTAGTTCGATCTGTTGTGCAAAGTCCAATGTTTTCTATTTGTTTAGTTTCCCGTGACATGTCTTTTAGTTCGATCTGTTGTGTAAAGCACATGTTTTTTTAGTGTCCAGGGACCTGTCTTTTATACCGATTTGTTTGTGGAAAGTCCATGTTGTCTATTTGGTTAGTGTCCCGGGACCTGCTTTTTTGGCCGATCTGTTGTGTGAAACCATGTTTTCTAGTTGGTTAGTTTCCAATGATTGTCCTTTAGTTCGTTCTATTTTTTAAAGCCCATGTTTTCTATTGTTTTTTCTTTCTGGGACCTTTTTTTAATTTGATTTGTTGTGTAAAGCCCATTTTTTCTATTTGGTAAGTTTCCCGAGACCCGGTTTTTAATTCGATTTCTTTTGTAAAGCCCGTGTTTTCTTTTGGGTTTTCTTTTAGACCGATTTGTTGTGTAAAGCCCATGTTTTCTATTTGGTTAGCTCCCCGTCCCCTGTCTTTTAGTATAAACGTATTAATTTTTAATATTATCATGTAAATAAATTTAAAGGTTACAATGATATATGAAAAGGATTAGATTTCGGAAAAAAGCAAAATATTGCTTATGTCAATCCGTCTCCCATAAGATACTGCAATAATAAACAAATAATCGCTTGATACGTACTGTGAATAATTACTTTTTAGAAATGTAAACTATATAGTATAATAATGACAATAATTTAAAGAAACAAAGCAAATAATTATGATGAAATGCAAATGGCAATAAGATTAACATGTAAATCGTTTACTTTTCAGAATAAATTTTTGAACTCTTAAAAAGATATCTTTATTTTGCACAAAGCTAAGTGCATCTGAGCCAAAAAGTAAAAGTTTAATATATATGACAGCTTGGTAATTAATTGAAAATATAAGTTCATTGCGCAAGTCATGATATTTTGGACATGTAAGAAGAAAGTGAGATGTGGTTTCTATCTGTTGGCAACTACAGAACGGAGAATCAATAAGATTTCGTCCAAATAGATGGTGGCGTTTAAGTTCGATTCGTTGAGCAAAGCCAATGTTTTATGTTTAGTTAGTTTCCCTAGACCTGTACTATGTTAAAACTACATTGTATGTTCTCGCTGGCGGCTATTCCGGACGATGTGCGGACTAGCAGGCACAATTTTTAAAGGAACAATATTAATGCAAGGATTATTGTGACAAAGTTTAGTTCTGACTGGCTTCGTGGTTTCAGATGAGAAGAGTAGTTGATATGGGAAAAAGCCGTAGGTTTTTGAAAACATGTTTTCAAAAACCTACGGCTTTTTCCCATATCAACTACTATTTACGGGACTAACGAGAATAAACAAACATGTAAGATTTGTTATTCACTACAGTTGAGACGGGTAAAACGGGCTAGATTCTTAGTTCACTCACATTTTTTACGTTGCTTGCGGTTTAAGCATAACACGGGTTATACATAACACTGACGTGTATCTCTGGTTCTATACTTTTGATTCCTATATATTTCTAGTAAGTCTGATAACTCATCACCAGTTACTCTCTCTATAACGAATATATTGCTAAAAGGATAATATAAATATACGATTTTCCCTTGAATATCAAGTATTTCGTAAAAACCATACACCTTTGTTTTTATTTTTTTTAGATTGGTCAAATCATATGCAAGCATTTTTTTTACCTGATTTTTTTTTTATAAAAGTCAAACATTATTACTTGCCACAACGGTTATGCACCCTCCTACCTGAAATACACTCATAATTTTTTATCTAATAAATATTCGGGTTATAAAAAATGACAACGATTCCCGTATATTTTTCAGAA
>MJUU01074240.1:7938-34239 GCA_002080025.1 Modiolus philippinarum
TGAAGGTCAATACCTTATCGAAGTTGATCGTTAGTGGGGAACATATTATAACATAATATTAGACCCTATGGAAAACACATTCAAAATATCTTCTCGGAAACTATTTGACCAATTATAATAAACTTAGTCACAATGTTCCTAGGATGGTCATTTCCAAAATATATCTAGTTCTTCTCATCCAAGATGGCTGCTAGTGGGGAACATAATTTAACATTGGCCCTATGGAAAACACATTTAAAGATCTTCTCGAAAAGTAGTAGAAACAAACTGTCCCAATGGTCCTTTGCTAGTCCCTTTAAAAAGTTTATCTTGCTTATCCCTAAATCATCAAAGAATCCAAAATGACGACCTGTGCCAAAAATAGTTTATCACTAGACCCTATGAAACACATTCAATGATGTTCTCAAAAACTATTGTCGAATTTTGAGTAAATATAGTCAGAAAGGTCTTTAGATTATTCCTTCCATGAAAGATATCGGTCAGGTCCATTGCTCATCCAAGATAGAGGCCAGCTGGAACATAGTTCAGTGTTGGTCCCATTAAAGAAAATATTCTAGGAAACCATCAATTCAATTGGAACCAAACTTGAGCACAACAGTCCTTAGTTTGTCCATTTGGAAATTTGTAACTGGCAGGTCTGCATCCAATCTAAGGTGACCATCAGCTCGGACCACTGTTGATCAATGGACCCTATTTCAAACGAATACATTGGACCCTATTTGAAATTAATATATCAGACATGGTCCAGGTGATCGATACGGGGTCTTGAGAGCCCCCTTTTATTATATTTTCAAAAGCGTTGATGATCATCATATGGAATTTGACCCTGAATCACCTCTTTTTAACCTCTTAGAAAATAATTTTTAAATCAAAATATAAATGAAAAAAGAATTTTTATTCTGGTTTAAATGTATTTATTTCTTTTACAATACCATCTTGAATTTACCTTGAAAACATCTCATTACATATTTATTAACAAATATAAGTTCTGCTAATTCCTTTATTGTGCAGTTGTCATGGACAGATGAATTCTTTTGACTGCAAGTTGTATTACCTGAGGGTTTTTTCTGGAAAATTTAGCAAGCATAATTTGAAGTACAATATATTTCTATAGACCAAGGAGTACTGAATTAGATGGACAAACGAAAAAAAGTGGGGACTTGGATCTGCTGTGTTTGTACACCGATTGCAATTTGAAACTAGACAACTCTTGTCTGAACAAGTGTTAAAATATGTTAATAGTAGACTGAACAGGCTGATATCTTTAATTATACAACAGAGATTCGAAAATGCACAGGATCATTTATTGCCCATGTCTTGTAATTATTTGACCTTGTACGTTAGACTTTTTCATTAGAGGGTACATTTCAATTATGCATATCGAAGAAGTCTTCCTCATACCTTGAAAAAAAATAGGAAAAAATGATTTTGTGCATTGTAAGGCTTTGCCATTTTTCTGAAAAAGATATAAGCAATGGTGCATACTGTGATTTGTGTAATATGTACTAAAAGGATCCAAATGCTGTTATTAGAATCTTGTATAATTGTGTAAATGAAAATTGAAAACCAATGTGATATGAAGTAAATGCACACCAGACTTTATCACAATAATTTTGTGGTTAAGCCTTAACTAAACAATGCAACCAATATATTATCGCTCTTCACCTTGAAGTCACCAAGAGGCCTTCAACAAAGAGCAACAACTCATATGTCATAGCGAGTTTAAGATGGTCCCTAGCACAGGTCTGAGAGGAATTAGTTGTTAGATATCGATCAACGCTATATATGTTTCATTGTTCTCACGGATGCAGAGATGGGTCAAAAACAAAACATTAAATTAATATCTGGCAAAGTTTTCATATACTGTTAAAGTACTATTCTTCGCCAGGTTCCAATTTTCCCGGATTCAGAGACTGACTGAAACAACGAAAATTAAAACCCAACGAAACACTAATTTCAATTGATTACCTATGGAAATTTCATCAAACCACGAATTCCATAACCCACATCGCAATGATTTTTCCCACGAGGACAAAAATTTAAACCCAGGAATGAAATAACTTTCACAGTACTGTCATCTGTTGCCAGCCAAAGACTTGATGCTAAAACAGCAAAAACATATAAACAAACACATAGCGTCCATTAAATTTGGGAGATGTCAGCAATGATGTAAACAGATGGACATGAAAATAATTTTGTAAATAGCAAGCCAAAAGAGTAAATTTTAAAATGCTCATGAGAAATTCTTTCATGAACAAGTACACCATAACTGGGAAAAAAGAGCAGACACCTCAAGAAAGGGGAATGATTTTACGCACTTCCTCTCCCAATGACAAGAAATGAGATATACAGTAAATGCACATGGCTATGTAGTTCCTATTATGATATTTTTATCAAAAATTTTGAACAATTTCTCACTTTATACTGATAAAACAGTATGACATTCACCCATATCCTAACCTGAAATTGCTTAAAGGCTAGGCTTCCTTTTTTATTCTCACAAGGTCATTTACCATTGCACAGAAAAGCTTGACAGAAAATCAATGGTAAAGGGCCACATGTCATTGAGAACAAAGGATCATCAACCATGGTACATGACCCATGGCCTTGAAATTATCTACTTTATATTAATATATTTAAAGCATATCTTAACAGATAAAAAAATAATAGCCTGGTCAAACCGTGTTATTAGGAGAGCAATAATCTGACGTTTAATACAAAGGTCAAGGTCAAAGGTCACCAACCGTGGTTAATGATACATCGTCTTGATGTGATCTACCTACAAGCCTCCATCAAAAGAAAAAAAGGTTATAGATAGGACAAAACTTGCCATTTCAAAATCATTAAGTCATTAAGTATGTAGTCATTTGTTACCACTGGGTCGATGCCACTGCTGGTGGACCGTTAGTCCCCGAGGGTATTCACCAGCCCAGTAGTCAGTACTTCGGTGCTGACCCAAAAGCCGATTATATTTCGAACATTACAATATCTAAATTTTTGTAAAATTTGTTGAAAACTAAGGAGTATCTCCCTCTTGCAAAGCTCTGTCCTTAGCTGATTTTGGCTTTACATTTAGATCATATTGGTTATTTGTTCTCTATCAGTTTTCTAATATCTTTGATTCTCTGGTCTTCCAAAAGTTTAGATTTTATCTGCACTGATGAGACATGTTGTCGAAATGCGCATATGCAGAAAGTAAATTCACAGTAACTTCGGTATTTAGTCATCTGACTTTGAAGACTTTGAAGACAATTGTCAACTGAGGGTCACCAATGGTTCATCGAACAAATATCTACTTGCAAAATATAAAAAATTTAAATACGGACGACTTGTCACTATAAAAGCAATAATCTGACCTTGAAGACAAACGTCAAGGTCAAACGTCACCGAGGATGGTTCATGACACGTCATCTAGAAGTGATCAATATCAAAGGCTTGCGTGAATAGACAAAACATATAACCCGGAAACCACACTGTTAAGGACGGGCGAACAGACAGAGTGGTTACAATAGGGTGCCCGCTACCATGTGCCGGTTCCTAATTAAGGATAGATATATGTGCACAATATGATGAGTAGACTTTATTATCAATTTTGAGTAAAGATATTAATTATAGTAATTTTAACAAATTTTATACATTTGCAGAATTTTGTTAAAATTCGACAAAATTTGAATGCTTCAAAAATATAGATAATATTGAAATCCATGATTGGAATTTCAAAAAACATAAATTTCATCTTTAAATGACCCAAAACAAATAAATTTATCATAGTTTATGTCCTACCTTAGGAGATTAGGAATTTGTAGAGACACTATGACCAAGGAATAGAAAATTACCATTTTTTGCAAAAACTTGGCACTTAGCCAATTTTTTATATAGTTAATACATATGTTTTGAAATAAATTCTAATAAGGCCAAATGTCAGACTAAAATGACATTATGCTGTTTGATGAACATTACGCATAAAAATGCTAGGTCAAATAAGACAAATTTCCCAGCAATAATTTAGTATTTAGCCTCGAAATATTGGGTAAAGTAATAAAAAAGCCGTTTCTTAAAATAGAAACATCAAAGAAATGTTTTAATTGTTAAATTCAGTTCAATTTAATATACTGTTGAAGATAACTGGTAAATTGAAACAATTTCAAAACATTGCTTCCGGTCGGCTCTGCATGGTTTTCTCTGAGACATGCACTTAAGTTTAAAACGTTGTTTTAAAACATAAAGAAATACAATATTTATTTCAAATTGTTTTCGTTTTCTCTATTCGTTTCTGTTTAGTCATAATGTTTGACTTGTTAATGGGAAAGAACTCGGGCCTTTATATATTCTTAGTCTATTTTGTACACAAGGAGGATATAAAAAATAATTCTAAACAACAATAACAAATAAAAATTAGGTAGGAATTGAAATCTACACTTTATTTTTATTAGACTGAATATATTTTGTGAATTAGCATGTACCGCATTGAATAATCTCGACATTTTCTCTTTCCATATAACGGATGCTCTGATTGGTTATTTTTTATCGTTGCTGCATAAATTATGGAAAAATCATTTTGCTTTAGCAAAATCATTTAGCAGATGGAAGATTTATTTTTGCATATGCAATAATCAAATTCCGAAATAGATTTTAGCATAAGCAAAAATCTAATTTTGTTTATGAAAAATCGATTTAAGCGTAAACAAAATTCAATAATTATGACCTTAAAAATCATGGTGTATTGTTGGATGAGGTTTTAGACCTTTTAATGTGGGAGCTTAACCTGAAAGTGGGCCAAGTCATCATGGCTGCTTCAGGTTAAAACTGGCTTGTTTTAGATATTTTTACTCCTACAATGAAGAAGAGGGGAGGTATATTATTTTTTTACAAAAGTGTATGGCGCGGTATTAAGGTCATACTTATTGAATTTTGCTTTTTCTTAAATAAGATAAACGAATCACATTGCTTCCATTAATGTATTTTATAATGTGTAATACTGCTGATAATTCTATAAGAACTGTCATATTTTACGCCATTTCTTTTTAATGTCTATAGCTTTTTCACATTTAAGCCACAATTTACCACTTTCTGTCTGAAGATATGCCAAGTAAAATGTTGTTTGAAGGCAACATTTTTTTTGAAAAGGTATTTTACTTACCCTCCTGTATTTTAAACAAAAAAAAATTGAATTTACCGATAAAAAGCAGCGCATTATCTGTATACGCAGACAGCTTTGTTAATTTCTTAATATTGAGTTGCCTTTTAAATATTCATAAATGCATAGAATTCAAACCATTGAATTATATTAACAAAGAAAAATGGTATGGTAGGCACCAATTAAAAGGTAAAATTAAACCAAATATACAAACTAAAAAACAGCTAAAATATCCTCAACGTCTTGGACATTTTTAGCTGTTTTTAGTTTGTATTTTGGTTTAAGCTTACTTTTTAATTCTGGCCTACCATACCATTTTTACTTTGTTCATTTACATTAACTTGTGGCCATTGCACAACATTTATTTTTATATTTACAAAATTATCATAACAGTTTTTATATTCGTCGGTAATTTGAAATGAAGCCCTACTCAGAAATAATAAAAAAAAGGATTTGCATTTATATAATTTACATGTGATCTGTATTTCTATTCAACAGAATGTTCCATGTATAAGAGATTTCTAGAAAATGACTTTAAGCAATAAGCTATCAAACAGAACCTAAAATAGAGGCTCTCAAGAGCCTGTAGGTCACCTGGTCCAAAGCTAGCATAGATAATAACCTCGATGAAAAAGGGTCCCATTTTCTAGTGTGATAATTAACCTAGATGTAATATGGCCCACGGTGTCAGAAGAGATGCTCTTTGAATGTATTTTCCCATAAGGTCCTATGTTAAACAGAGTTCCCCACTGGTGGCCATCTAGGATCTGATGAGTACTTGCCGGACACATTTTTGAAAGGGGACCAACTAAGAATAGTTGTGACGAAGTATGGTCGTAGAGGAGATCTTTGAATGTGTTTTTCCATAGGGTTCATTGTTAAACTAAGTTCCAAGTATGGTTCAATTGGCCAAGTAGTCTCAGGAGAGAAGATCTTTGAACGTGTTTTCCCATAGGGTTCAATGTTAAACTAAGTTTCCCGCTGGCGGCCATCTTGGATGAGGTCCACAACTTCCATCATGAAGATAATATGTAGTCCTTGACATACTAAATATTTTTGCTTTAAATCTCAGTCAATATTGAAAAACAAGGCAAATGTAAAAGTTACAAAAAATTTTACCACTAAAGGGCAATAACTCCTCTTTACGTATTCAGGTTTTCTTCAAAATATCTAGGTTGGTAGATCATTATATGCTGAACGTTTTTCTGTTATAGTTTTTTTTTATGACAAATAAAAAAATATTAAAATTTTGAAAATTTCGCGGAAAAGGGACAATAACGGGTTTTCGGATTTCTTCAAAATTGCAGGGCAGGTAGAATTTTTCATGCTGATCACTTTTATCCCGTCAGTGTTTTGATATATGTAACGGTTTTCTGATTTATTCACTAAAAACAGCAATTTACCCCTATAAACTATTTCTAGTAACGACAGCCATGTTGGTCCTCGGACTGATCGAACACTATTTTGAATTAAGATACCCTGGAAGTGATTCAGGCCAAGTTTGGTTAAAATTGGCTTAGCCGTTTCAGAGGAGATTTTAGAAAAAATTACGACGGACAGACGATGGACCCCGGATGGCAATAGCTCACATGGCTTTTTAGGCCAGGTGAGCTTAAAACGTATTTGCCTCAATAACAATGTGACAGGTTCTGTTAACAGAGCAGGACAAGCTTACTCTTCCGGAGCACCTGATGTCACTCTCAGTTTCATTGTAGTTCACAATGTGAGTGCCTTTGTTTTGAATGTTTTAATTTCTGTTTCTGTGCATGTCCCGCTCTGTTAACAACATGTAAAGTAGCGAATAGTAAATACAGTACAGTAAGAATAAGCTAACATGTTTAAGTATAGTGATCTCTTGGAACTGTTAATTTTCCTTTACTCCAACTATTTCTTCTTCGCCAACGGCTGCCATAACATTTGCCTGAGAATTAAAAGTAAGTATCATTTAATTGTCAGAGATAGTTTGCCTTTTAGATTACAAATTATGTACTAGTATTTATAAAACCCCATTATTTATGTTAATGCATCATGTTGATCTCGCCTATCAAAATCTTTCAAGAATTGGACGTTCATGTGGCTGCGTCTTATATCAAAACATTTCTGTAGCAGTGCCCACTATAATTGACCTTATTAATATTCGTTTGAAATCTGGGCAATATGAATAACTTGATGATTTTAGCCAGCTTCCCTTTCTAAGCAGCACTATAAAGAGGACAGAGAAAGGGGCGGTTTGGGTACCAATAACCCAATTTAACCCTGCCGCTGGCTTTTGCTAGCTCCGGTACTAAGTCCGGCTGTCCTGAGTTCCTATCAATCTTTACGTTTGTCTTTTGTCTTATTTGTGTTTTCTTGTGTAGTTCCCTAGCAGATTATTGCATGTAATTATATGTTTAAGCCATTGTAGATGTTTCCTGTTGTCCTTTTTATTTCACGTATACCTGCCTCTTCACCCTATAGAGTGTACATTTCACAACTGATTCGCAACTGTCGAGCTTGTAGTTCATTAAGTGATTTTTTGAAAAGATTAAAAACGCTGTCCAAAAAACCTGCTAAATCAGGGATTTGTTCATTCTTTGTTATTTTCATTCCTCCTGAAATTCTATGGTCGTCGTCCTTGCATCATTGAAAGAAATGATGTGTCTCTGTCCAACATGATTTCATGTTTTTACGGATTTGACATAACCGGTTTTGACTAACACCGGATTGACTCACTGCTGGTATCGTTTGAAAAAACAAGAGGTTCCAAAACCGAGTCTTTATCACTCACCTGACAAAATGCTTCGATGTCATTCATTACTGCATACCAAACATGATGCTTTTGCCTTATGGGTCTAATTTTATTAAATGTTCTCCACTAGCAACCATGTTTTTGTCAGATCCAATTGAAATAAGTATTTTTTTTTCTATAAAAGGCCTCCCATAATTATTATTCTAATACAATTTAGTTAAATTTCCTCCTCTAGTTTCATATCAGATGATGAAAAAGATGATGTTTCCGAAGGGTCCAACATACAAAAATATCCAAGTTGCATAAAAAACAGTAATTTTTTTTATGTTGTACACGTATTTCGAGGAGTAACTTCTCATCAGCAGCATTTTAATGAATATAATAATATGACAGGTCATAATCCAAAAATAGAAAAGAAGTACTCATAACCAAATATATCAGAAAGAGGAAGCCAAACCCAGTACTAAGTAAATCCACCGAGTGCCTTTCACGGAATGTAGCCGTAGTATTTTATTCAGAATTCTGATATAAACAGTGAATTTCATTCAGATCAAACTGAAAAAAGATATCTTTGTAAAGGACTTTCTTTTCATCATTCCAGTAAAGATTTGTTGAACTGGCTTAGCGCAAAATTAAATTGTGCTTTTTTCATAGGGTCCAATGTTAATTCTTATTAAGCAATGCGCTTGTAGCCATGTTTTGGTTAAATCGTACTTAAATGAGCAATCTTTGTAAAGCACCTTCCATGCATCATTATTGTAAAGTTCGGTGGAATTTGTTCCAGCAGTTTTGGAGGAGATGACGAACATGTTATTTTTCCTATAGGGTCAAATGATAAACCTTAGTTCCTCGCTGGCAGTCATTTCTTGTCGGATCGAAACGAAATGTGCAATCTTTGTAGAGGACCTTTAAAAAAATCATTCCTTTTAAATTTGGTTGAATTGCTTCAGTGGTGTCAGAGGAGAAGATGAAATAACAAATGCCGAAGTTACTGTTAATTTATTTTCTGCATATGCGCATTGCGACAACTTTTGCCTCATCAGTGGAGATCAAACCAAAACATTTAGAAGTCAATTAACCGAAAACATCTTTATACTGATAGAATTCAAATACCCGAAAGGACATGGATAGAGAAGCCAAAATTCAGCTAAGGACAGATCTATGCAGAGGGAGATACTCCTTAGTTTTAAAGAAAATTTTGCCAAATTTAGATATAGTTACAAGTTTTAATACAATCGGTTTTCGGGTCAGTACCGATGTACTGACTACTGGGTTGGTGAATACTCTCGGGGATTAACAGTCCACCAGCACAGGCATCAGTTCAGTGTTAATAAATAACAAAATACCAAAGTTACTGTTAATTTATTTTCTGCATATGCGCAATTCGACAACTTATGCCTCATCAGGCGATGTTTCACATCGGGTCTAATGTTAAACCTAAGTTCAGCGATGGTAACCACGTTTTTGTCGGATCGAAAACGAATACCAATCTTTGTAAAGCGCTCCAATTACATCATAAATCTCTAGTTCTGTTGAATTTGTCTCTCAGTGATTTCAGAGGAGAACATGAAAATGTGACTTTTCCCAAATGGTCCAATATTAATCTAGGTATCGCCATTATGAGCCATGTATTTTGTTGAACTCGGACGAAATGGGCAATATTTGTAATGAACCTTCAGTACATCTTTTCTATTAAGTTTGGTTGAATTTGCTTCAATAGTTTCAGACGAAAAGATGAAAACATGATTTGCCCCATAGGGTCCAATCCTTAACTCGGTTCCGGACTGTCGGCCATGTTTTTTGTGAAATCAGAAAGAAATTAGCAATCATTGTAAAGGACCTTGCGTACATCATTCCTGTAAAATTTTGTTGAATTTTCTTCACTCTTATAAGATGAGATGAAAATGTGATGTCCCAATGTGTCCAATAAGTGAGAACGAATGTTATACTATCTTCTTACTATCTTCTTATTTGTCAGATTGATATGAAATTAGTACTATTTTTAAGTGTAATTGAATTTTCTTAAGTGGTTTCAGAAGAGAAGATTAAAGTGTGATTTTTCTAATAGGGTCCAATGTTTATCCTTAGTGTCACGGTTGTTTCTTGCCGGATCGGCATTAAATGAGTAATCTGTTTAAAGCACCTTTCATATATCATTTCTGTAAAGTTTGGTTGAATTTGTTTTCGTGGTTCTGAGAGGATTAAAATGTGATTTTTCAAAAAGTGTCCAATGTGAAACCTAAGTTTCCGATGGCGACTATGTTTTTGTCTGATAGGAACGAAATCAGCATCTTCTGTAAAGGATCTTCAGTACATCATTCCTGTAAAGTTTGGTGAGATTCGCTTCAGGAGTTTTGGAGGAGAAGATGAAAATGAGAAAAAGTTAAAAGACAACGAGCAATGGACGGACGGATGACAGAAGCAAAGTGATGGCAACAGCTCACACCGACCCTTTAGGTCAGGTAAGCTTAAAATCCAGTTCGACTTTTTCAAAAAGTCTTTATTTTCACTGAAACTTTATATTTCATGTAACTTTTGTTTGTTTTTTTTACATTCAAAATTTTCAGCTATATTCACGTCTTCCCGGATTTGACTACCGATTTTGACATTTTCCTAGATTGACCCACTCACAGTGTGACGGCTGTTGTTAACAGGGCAGGACATGCTTACTCTTCCGGAGCACCTAACGTCATTATTTCTGTGTCCTCATTTTGGCCATGTCTTTGGTTTTCGATTTTTGGAAATTCCACGCCTTTGTTCCTTCGGTATTCTACTGCCGTTGTTGTATTCAAATCGCTAATTTTTCAGATTTATTGCTTTGGTGTGCGTTGTGATAATTTATCCCAAGGATTGACCCTTAATCTCAAGATTGTTATCCTTAATCTCAAGATTGGGATCCTTGATGACAACGATTTATCATCAGACGAAACTTGATAAAATTTATTTCTTTAAGAAATCAAATTCTATATTATATGTTTCGTATGTTTACTTCCTATTGCTAAAAAATTTCCAGGAGTAAAAGTAGTTAAACCATTTAGATGTCAACCCCAAGATGAAGGTCAAGGAACGAGGCCTATGCGGAAGTGTCCGCAGTATTCCCAACCTCAAGCTCTTTTGCACAAATAAGACAAAGAAACACACTAAAGCGAGGGTTGACAAGTAATTAAATAGCATCTATATAAATGAAGCTGAAATTAAAGGACCGGACCAGTTTTTTTTTCTTTTTGTGTTAATTTTGTGAAAGTTCCTCAATGAATTCACAAAAAATAGCAAAGTCAGTTTTTAATGTGTATAATATAATTGATGCTGAAAGATCCAGGGAGACTTATCCAAGAGTATTGAAGGAGACCGAATCCCTGTTTCCGCGTCAGGTTGTTGAGCATTTGTGATCAGAACTGTGTATATAAAGACAATTATTCTTTATTAATAGTGATTCCATGAGATAGTGAATTATTATACCGTCCCAGACGTAGTCAGGACGACATATAGTTTTTTTTGTCCCTTTTTCCATTATTATTATTATTATTCTGCTTTCTTTCCTCCAATGATTTTTGTCTGGCTTCGTTCTCAGAGGTGCTTGGACAGAACTTATTCATACCTGGCACAAAAATGAACTACCTTGTGAAGTTGTGTCTGCACTGACCAAAATTTTCAAAAATGGCCGCCATTTCCAAGATGGCTGCCACGTTACGCCAATGTTTCAACTTGGTCAGATTTCAGAAAAAATTATAAAATCTCTTAATATGTCATGTCAAAATTCATTCATATTTGGCAAAAAGTTGAATCAACATAAGAAGATGTGAATGCAGCAAATTTTCAAATGGACGCCAGAATACGTAAAAATTTCAACTTTGACCGAGTTCAACGAAAATTGATTTCTAGGTAGATTTTGACACTGTAAACAACCCGAAATCATCGAATTGGCTGCAGGGGCGACATCAGCTATTGCTTGAAATTACAAATCTAATTAAGAATTGATATTTCTGTATTTCCGGAGTTAAATAATTCTAAGCAGTGATCTTACTTATTACTATTGGCCATTGTGAAATGAAAGTTCTGTGTGTTTGCAGCTGCTTTTAGAACTTGTAGGTGTTTGTGTCAATGGGCAACAAAGTTTTTTTAAATCTGCATTTACTGTTCATATGGAATTTATCATGCCTCGATGTCTTTTTCATATTGGTAGTAACGTTTTTGTGTATATAGAAAATGAAAATTCTGGTTCAAAGTGTATTTATCTACTTTTACAAAGTCAGTTTCTAGTGTATATAATTTACGTATACTGACAATTCAAATGCTTATATATTTATTGTGCTGAAACTAGTCAATTTGCTTGGTGACAAGAATCAGCAATTTGAATATGTGTATTTGTAGAGAATTTGTTCCGTGTGCATACACTCCATCACCCTTTATGATTATGTTGCATATAGATTTGAATTGAATATTTTGACCCAGCAATGTGATCTGTGCAATTTTTAGTATTGAATTTTTGTTTATAAAGAGAATTGTGCAACATTTCATTTTATTAGATATTGTAACCCTCTTTATCGTTCAATAAATAGTAAAAAATACATATTTTGAACTGCTGTTTGACATACTCATTCAACAAGTTACTGTGTGATTACGCTTATTGGGGGAGTTCATTTTGACTCTTTAATTTCCCTATAAGATTAAAAAATACAATGCATGTTTGAATTAATTTCCTTTGTATACAGTTCTACTGCATTGTGTTCTTTTTCGCTGCTATAGCTTTCAATTCGTTGCGGAAAATTGCAAATATATTTTATAAACTCAAGTTTGGATTTATTCTGGTAACGAACCTCTTTTTACCACTCTAGGTTCTTATATGTTAAACTCTTTTAAATAAATGGTTTGCACTGGGGAATATTTCAAGTCGACTTAAGGAGTGGTTAGTATAAAAAAGGACATTTTCCAACCTTACGTGCGCGTATGGCGTGTTATAATCTTTCAGTTTCAAAAGAGTCTAGTTTTAAATTCATTTTGATACTTTAAGAAATTTTCTATGGGTTTTTTTCGTTGTGTTTGTAATCATACAGTTGTAAGAATAATTTGACATTTACACATGCAATGTCAAAATATGTGTTTCGATTCAATGCGTAACAGAAAACCTCAATTAAGAATAAAATCTGACACGAAAATTTTAAGTTCATATGTTTAATTCAATATTTTCACAAAACAATTTAATGATCATTTTATCTTTCAAATTCATTGTTCAGTTAAAAAAAACATTTAAATTTCAAGCATTTCAAATTTTAATTTTAAACACACATAGTATCTGAGTATGTGTAAATATTTATCAACTCTCGTACGACTCGAAACTCTACTTCTGTAATCTGCTAACCATTTACAAATTGCACTCATTCGCTATTGCAGTGCCTGTAGTTTGTACAGCGATTTTGTCAACAGAGCGAAATGACTGTCTCAAAAACTTATACATCAAGGGTATGTTCAGTCACTGTTGCAATTGTCACTACAGAAATTTACGGTCGTCACCAAGATTTGACAGACCATGACAATGTTTCTGTTTCACAAATGAGAGCAGATATTTTTGGGGTAGATCCAGAGTTTGTTACCGGACTAACTAACACCGACTGTGACAAAACCGGACTTTTCACTGGCAGTGTGACAGGTGCCACGCGTGGAGCAGATCATGCTTACCCTTCCGGAGCACCTGATGATAACTCAGTTTTTATAGGGGTTCACACTGCTAGTGCTTTAGTTTTGTGGCGTTCTTGTTCATTTTTGTTTATCTGTTTTGTCTTCGTCATACTGTCTCAATCCGTGTTTCTGTGAATTGCCGTGATGTTGGATTTATGATTTTAGAATTTTCTCTTTCCTTTTCTCGCTTCGGTATTCGTTTGCCGATGTATTGATATTTTTATGTATTTTGCATGATATTTTGTGTTTCTACTTATTTTTATATCTTAGTGATGTGTCTTATTAGTAGGCCCGACTTGCTCCGAAAATGATATCGCCTTCTTTTAACATGACATCATTGACAGATATGACGTGTCTGTGTCCCAAATGAAAACTGACATATTCAGCTAGATTTCATGTCTGCACGGATTTGACATGACCGGGTTTGAGTCAACCCTGGATTGACTCACTGATAGTATGACGGGTGTCACTAGCAGAGCAGGACATGCTTACCCTTCCGAAGCACCTGGTATCACTCCCGGTTTTCATGGGAGCTCACACTATGAGTGCCTTAGTTCTTAATGTTATCTTTTTATTTCCGTGCATTGTAGCAGTCTCAAGTCCTTGTTTTGTCTTTGTTTTTATCTGTTACCGTTTTTGCCATGTCTTTGGACTTCGATTTTTGTAGTCATCACTTTTCTTGTTCCTTCGGTATTCTACTGCCGTTGTTTTGAACATGATAATTATCTAATTAACGGATCATACGACTCATTTTATATTTCAGAGCGCAACTCAGATATAAATCATCCGGATAATGATTGCACCTTTTGAAACACAATATAATGAAATGCGATTGAATGACCTGTACAATTCTTTTAACAATACCAGTCGGACAGAAAAATTTGAAATGCTTATTTGCGTGACAATAATTATGGAAAATGAATGCCTATTCCCTTGAAATAACATTAGTACCATAACATATTGAGATCACATAAAGATATTTACTTTGAAATCCTTTTCAATTTCAAACAAAAATCTTAATTTTTTCCCCAAGTCTCCTCCTGGCAGCTTTATATCCTCACGTATATGACCAGCTTCAGCAAGTAAAGCAGCCCTTTTTTTATCCAGAATCTCCGTGAACTGAAAAATAAAAAAAGACTGCATGCATAAATCTCTGCAGAACTTTATGTTGTCGTTTCTTATTTACCTGTAAGAATTATGTAGAAGATGTACAAAATCAAATCAAAGGAAAGTGAAAAAAAAATACAAGTATTCCCCTGTCTAACTTAAACGAAAATTGTTTGATGGCAGTGAAGAAATTCAAAATGGTCGAATTTCCCAAGATGACCGCCAAGTTACGTCAAATTTAAATGTTCTCTGATTTCATCCAAAATTTATTTCTTACAGCTACTTTCACAATAGTGGTCTGTAATTCAATTGTTGTCACATTTAATCAAGTTGATTTCTTTGGTTTAAATGTTTACAAAAAAAGTTTAAATGTTCCTCCTTAGGTCACTGTCTTCATTTATAGGTTAGCCATTTAAATACTGGATGGAAAGTGGTGTTCAGTTAACCTGGACAGAAATACTCATTTTATGAATCCCACCTTTATTTAATAATAGCTGCCAAATTGACATGTCCAAATAACTAAATACCGAAGGTACTATGAATTTATTTTCTACATATGCCAAGACGATGTTTACTTTATTTTTGCAATGGTTCTTCAATTAACTTTTAACCTCTTCACTTCTATCATGGTTGACTGTTATTAATTCAAAAGCATTTAAGTAAGGTGAACTTTACTCCAGGGGTGATTGAAATTTGAAAGTCAGATTTTCCAAAGGAAAAGATTGAGTTGTCTTCTCCTTAACTTGTCATAAATTATCATTCAGTTTTTATTATACATTTATTTGTATTTGAATTTAAAGTTTTGAAATATTTGAACATATTTAATATATTTGATTACATTTAAATCTATTTCTATTTGACGAATATGGACGTTTGAAATCTAAGCTATATAACAAGCATGACGATTTTTAATTTCCCAATTCTGAACTTTCACTTTCTTAGCAGTAATATACAGATGGCTGCAGAAGCAACGTTCCAAAAAATGCATTTAAAGTGAACTTGAAGTTCACTTTTTAAGTGCACTTCGCATTCTCTTAGCTGTCGCGAAGTTCCCTTTTTCAGGAATAGGTAGCTATTCCTTGACAGGTATTTTCGCGTTCACTAGTGAACTTCAAATGCACTTGAAAGCTGTCGCGAGGATCACTACTTCAAACGAGGTTTTCTTAATTAGATCGCATTTTACGCGATAGCCAAGGAAATAAAATATATTTCCACGTAGCGCGTTCTATTTGGATAATTAAATGCGAAACAAATGCAAATACATTAAAGTAAATTTAAAATCAATCTGTAAATATTTTACCGCTCCAAAATATACATCTAAATACATCGGCAAACGATTACCGAAGCAAGAACGAGGAAAGGGGGAATTTTAAAAACATAAAGTGAAAATCACGGCAATTCAAATCCAACACGAATTGAGAAAGTATCACAAATAGACTATCAGTATGATAAATTTAGACACTAATTATGTTCATCGCTCGGGGAAAAGGGACTATATATCTTCATTACGTTATAAAATCACCAAATATGGCCATATTCAAAACGCGTACAGTTTGCCGTATTTTTGCCGCTTTCCTGTTTCAAAGATGGGGAATATTTTACAAAGACTCTTGAACAGGTAATTTTTTCTGTTTCCCGGATTCAATTTTTAATGGTTCCCTCTTTACGCGGGACACCTTTTCCCGTTTTCAGGTCCATTGTTTAGTAATTTAATTCCCAAAATCTTGTTTTCCTCTAGCTCAAAAAGGCAAAACCTCGCTTCTCGTGTATACCCCATTGATACCTTGTTTTGTATTAGATTTTTTTGCTTCACTGTGCCCTATCTAAGATGTTTTGTATGTTGCAATATAATTTAATTCATTTTTCTAAAATATTTTACATTATCATATCCTTTCGAGGAAGATTTATATGTCGCGATATAGCTGATCTTAACATAAATATGTTTGAAAAATCAGGCTTTTATCATGCGGTCGAAACTGATTCTTTTCAAATGACCAAAAATATTATTCATTTTCTAAAATATTTTTCATTATCATATCCGTTCGAACAAGTTTTATATGTCACGATATAGCTTTTTATGAATCTTAACATAAATATGTCTGAAAATTAGGCTTTCATTGTGCATTTGAAACTTTTTCTTTACAAATGACCAAAATTATTCATTTTTCTAAAATATTTTACATTATCATATCCTTTCGAAGAAGTTTTATATGTCGCGATATAGCTTTTTATAAATCTTGACATAAATATGTTTGAAAAGTGAGGTTTTTCATTATGCAGTTGAAACTTATTCTTTACAAATGACCAAAATTATTCATTTTTCTAAAATATATTTTACATTATCATATCCTTTTGAAGAAGTTTAATATGTCGCGATATAGCTTTTAATGAATCTTGACATAAATATATTTGAAAAGTCAGGTTTTCATTATGCGGTTGATGCTTATTTTTTTTTTACAAATGACCAAAATTATTCATTTTTCTTAAATATTTTACTTCACGAGAAGTGGGAGATATCATATGTTGGTGCTTATTTGGGAAAAATACATATAAATGTTGTGTCACAACAATTGAAATAAGCACCAACATATAATATGTCCCACTTTTTAGGTCATTTTTAACAAAAGATATATAAATTTTGTATTGCGAGAAAGGAAAAAAGCTAAAATGCAAAATATTTCAATTTCATAGGGTAATTTTGGAATAAAACATATAAATATTGTGCCAGGACAAATCATATAAACATAAACATATAATATCTCCCATTTTTGAGGTCATTTTTGACAAAAGATGTACAACTTTGATATCGTGAGAAAGAGAAAAAGCTAACATGCAAAGTATTTCAATCTTACAAGGTAATTTTGGGAAAAATACATATAAATATTGTATCGTGACAAATGAAATAAGCACCAACATATAATATCACCTATTTTTAGGTCATTTTTGACAAAAGAGATACAAATTTGGTATCACGAGAAAGCAAAAAGCTAATTTAAAAAACTGCAAATTATTTCAATCTTATCAGGTAATTTCTGGAAAAATACATATAAATGTTGTGTCGCGACAATTGAAATAAGCACTAACATATTATATCTTGCACTTTTGAGGTCATTTTGACAAAAGATGTATAAATTTGGTATCACGAGAAAAAAAAAGCTAAAATGCAAAAAACTTCAATCTTATTAGGTTGTTTTGGGAAAAATACATATAAATGATGTGTCGCGACAATTGAAATAAGCACTGACAAAAATTGTCTCCTACCTGAGGTAGTTTTTGATACAAGATGTATAAATTTCGTATTGCGTGAAAGTTTTTTGAAATTACATATGAATTTAGTGTCTCCAGCATGAACACAGGCCTCCATAAAATACCATTTTTTATTGAGAATATAATGTGACTTCAGCATTGAATGAATAAATAAAACAAAAGAACGCTATAACTTATACGTAATGGCATTTTGGTTTCAATTCATTATCAAAAATAAATTAAAAAGAGAATGAAGTGGTCGAGTTTTTATACTTATGCTTAAAAGTTTATTTCGTCATATTAATATCACGTGTTTTCACTGACCAATCGTTAAGAGCAATCCAAAGCTGCCACGAGGTTCACTTCAAGTTCACTTTGCAATCACTCCCGAGATCGCATCTTCTTTACAAGTGCACTTGAAAGCGGTCACAAGTTCACTCTAGGCTGTCATGGAATCACTTTCAAGTGCACATGAAGTGCACGCGAGGAACGCTTTTGAAGTGCACTTGGATGGAATGTTTCATCAGCACCCATCTGTGCCTACCTCTCCAGCCTATGGAGTGTACATCTCACAGTTGATTCGTTACTGTCGAGCGTGTAGTTTGTACAATGATTTTTGGAAGAGAGAAAAAACACTGTCCCAAAAACTGCTTAGTCAGGGATTTGTTCAACCTATGTTAATTTCATCCCTCAAGATATTTAATGGCAGTCGTTTTCCCGGATCGACTCACTAATAGTGTGACGGATGCTGTTAACAGAGCAAGACATGCTTACCCTTTCGGAGCACTTGATGTCACTCTCAGTTTCACTCGAGTTCACACTGTGAGTGCCTTTGTTTTGAATGTTGTAATTTCTATTTCTGTGCTTTGTATCTGTCTAACTTCATTGATTTCTGTGTTCTCGTTTTGGCCATGCTATGGACTTCGATTTTTCTAAATTTCACTCCTCCGTTCCTTCGGTCTTCTACTGCCATTGTCTCATATTTTCTAAATGTTTTGCAAGATATAATTTCCGATTTTTCCTTTCAATTAAAGCCAAAAATAGTAGTAAATATATACATTTTATGAAAATTATGTAATTCTATAATAGCAGGATTATATAAATGGTTAAAAAATTAACACTAGAAAGACTTCACAGTAAAATGTCAATTAAGCTACAAGAGTTTATAATTGCATGTTTGACATTTCGAAAAAAAAACAACAAAAAAACATTTGTATATTTATTGTGGGGTGGGGTACAAAAATAAGTGAGAAAATAAATATCCCCTCAAAACAAATGATTTCAAATTGTTTTTAACAGAAAAAAGATTTGTATAATATTGTTTTTCTCAAATCCTTGAACAGAAGTACATAAGTATTTTTTTCTAATTGTGCAACAGAACTCCCTGCAAAGCTATCTTATTTCAGTCCGTTTAACGGGTGTCACCGGACAGTTTTCATGTACTCTTAGTCTGACGTAAATTTAACCTATTTCTTAAATTGTATTGAAAAGTATAAGTACAAATTATGTCACAAAGATGTTTGTTTTAAAAATTTACATATATTTCATGTATAAAGTTTGATTTAGCACTGAAACCTACGACCCTACAGGTTGCGCTATGGAGACCACATGGTATAACTGACATTTTTTTCATTCATGTATATACCTTATCAGTGTATGCTGAAGAATTACGTTTGAAAAAAAGCAGTGTATGCTTTTTGATTTGAACTCACAACTGTCAGCACAATTTCTACCGCGCTAACTTATTGATCTATTTGAACACTAAATATTTATTGCTTGCTGAACAGTTTTATTTGTTCTTTGTATTCAGTGAAAAATAAGATTGCAAAAGTTCTTGCCGCAAGCTGGGCTCGAACTCACATCACAGGAGTAGTGAAGCACACGTTTGACCAACCGTGTATTGTTACAACTAGATTTATTGTTATGCTTAACATAAAAAAGAATGTTGAAGGTACCGTATGTACGTTAAATGTGTAGCTCGTTTCCCAACTCCATCCTTCTCTCGAGTCATAGGTCATACTACACGCACACGTTTAGTCCAGATAGTTTTTGAATTTGGAGCCTAGTTCAACAACAGTGGGGGTTTTTACATTATGTTTTTATTTTATTTGGACAGAGATTGATCTATTTAACGTAACTACACAACATATTATGTGAATTTTAACTGTTGAAACAGATTGCATAATTTTGTGAAAATATTGTTACGGAATGTTCACACTTCATATTTGTGTTTACTCATACAAAAAATGATCTTTTTAAATATGTTGACATTTTACTCATAATTACGGTAGCATAAGCTGACATTAAATTCTCGTTATTTAGACACATAACTAATGATTGTTAATTATTAGAAAAAAAGAGGGGAAACTCTGAATGTGTCAAAGAGACAACAACCCAAAGGGGAGTAATAACAACTCAAAGCCACCATAAGATCTTCAATGAACGGTGAGGAAAACCCATAACCAACGTGTATTTTACAGGTTTTTACCACATTTTATTCATTGGCTAATTAAAGTTTATAACGTCACATTGGGTTTTATTTTAATTAGGCCATTAGCTAGGTTATGCTGTATGGATCCGGTCCAGTACAGTAAAAACACTAGAACCAGCCTGAGTTCCAGACCTTGTTTTGACAACTGGTAGTACCGTTCCTGCTGCAAGCACACTGTTACAGGACAACGTTTCTTCCTGTTCCCGGACAGAAGACAACACGGTCAGTCAACTACGGTAACTCGGTTCCTGTTCCAGGCGACATAGCTTCAACTGCATAAGAAACAACGTTTCATCATGAATGTTGATCCAACAGATCTAGATATGCCCGAGAACGCCATTTAGTTCAGGATACAAGTGCTCTAACATTTACAGAGAAAGAAAAATAACTATATTCACAGACATGTGACAAATATTATCAAGACGTAGAGTATTTATGGACAATACTTGATGCCCTGCTCATAGAAGCAGACAACCCTCCTGCGAGCTTACGAGACCAGTCAGGACCGAAGACAGCAAACATGAATTAGAAGTCTGTGTAACATTTTCATACCTCCGGCAACATAATGTAGATGCTAACCTGTATAATCTACAGGAAGCTATGAAGGCTCTATCGCCCAAAACAACATCTAGGGATCTGAATACTAGTTTATCTTCCCACAAGGGTAAGAACCTTACTAAGGTGGGACCCCTAGATATACAGACGCTACCTGTATGGTGAAGAGAAAAAAAGCCAAAACGGAGACTTTAAAAGCTAGTATTGCCTTTGTAGAACTGCAGACTGTTCTGTTAAAGAGAAAAAGCGGAAATTAAAGTCGAAATGACAGTGTTTGAAAGCAAAAGAGCAGCTGCTAAGTTGGATACTGAAAAAAAAAAGGTCCTGGTAGACGTAAGGAGTGAAACAGTAGGGGATAGTGCAAACCAACGAGGTCAGTTGCCAGTAGATGGTGCAGACCTTCTTAAATGGGTTCAGCAGACTGTTGAGGAACACTCCTTCAATGTAACAAACGAGGAGATCCAAATATACCGTCAGTAGTATATAGGTCCTCCAGACCACCGGAAGTTACGTCAACTCCAATGGAAGTATATGGAGCGCTGGAAGTAACATATACTCAAGCTTATGCTGGACCACCTCCTAAATCTAGGTCAGTTACAATTTAACTAAACAGGGGTGCACCAGCATTTGAACCATCACATTAGCATTCATCATGTGACGCACTCATGACAACTCACAGGAACAGAGATTTACATATTAGGCAGGCATCTTCAGTTGGCCCGATACAACATCAAAGCGGGGAGATAATACAACAGAATGGCGGGGAAGCAAGTGATAACAGCATTACTGACAGAACAGTAAACTCGTCTTGCAAAGAAAACTGTGGAAATAACACATGCAAAGCATGTGCTAAAATCACAGAGACAACTCGGGGAAGACTATTGAAATGTATGCAGTTCTTGATGACCAAAGTAACAGGTCCCTCGCTTCAGCAGAGGTTTTTGAATTCTTCAACATTGAAGACAAACCTTAAAATTATACCCTGACCATTTGTTCAGGTCGTATTGCCACCATTGACAGGAGACCCAAAGCGTTGTTCCATTTGCTAAATCTTACCACGTATTTATAGGGATTTTGTCCCATGTACATTTACTCCATATCCCTTCATTTGTTTATAGGCAAATCATTACGCGGACAAAATGAGTTAGAATTTGAAGTTTTGGTAGAATGTGATTACATTCCACTACATCGGCAAACGAATACCGAAGCAAGAAAAGGAAAGGGAAATCTCTAAAATCATAAATCCAACATCACGGCAATTCACAGCAACACGAATTGAGACAGTGACAAAGACAAAACAAATAAACAAATATGAACACGAACGCCACAAAACTAAAGCACTAGCAGTGTGAACCCCTATAAAAACTGAGGTATCATCAGGTGCTCTGGAATGGTTAGCATGATCTGCTTCACGCGTGGCACCGGTCACAAGTAACAGAGAGGAAATCCCGTCACCAGATTTTGCAGTACACTTTCCTCATATCAAAGCTCTAGCTGGAAGAATTCCAACCATTGAAAATAGCGGGAAAATAATGCTGCTTATAGGTTGAGACCTGCCCGAAGTACACCATGTACTAGTTTATAGATATGGACCACCTGGATCGCTCTTTGTCCAGAAATTTAGACTGGGCTGGGTCGTCATCGATGAAATCTGTCTGCACTATCAACATGCAACTCCAGACTTATCTGTGAAGAACATTTGTCTTACCGTCTGGCCAAGCTCCGACACTGAGACCATGTGAAATTAAAATCTATATACGGAATTCAGATTCCTCTTGTTTCAACACTGCAATCAAAACAACAGACATACCAGAATATGATATCTTTGCAAAGTCAAAAGATGACGACAAACCAGGAATGTCATATGAAGATAAAATATGAAACGAATGGACAACTAGTTTACAAGAGACTCCACAGTCATTTGGGTATCTCCGTCACCATTTTGGATACCAAGACAGAGACTCTAAAACAACTGACTGCAAGCTGTTAAAAAAAGAAATTCCTCGAAAACAGTCTGAGGAAGAACGCCCTCAAAAGAGAACATTGCGTAGAATTTATGTCAAAGATATAAGACAACAACCATGTGGATGTTACTCCGCCATTGCAAGAACAAGAATAATGTTTTCCCTTGTTTGGAGTATACCATCCCAAGAAAAGCGAGTAGATCAGGGATGTGTTCTATTCGTCCTCAAATTTCGACGGAGTATCCCTAAACAGTGTTTTGATGTCAAACAGCTTACTGGGAGTCCTGGTACGTTTCAGGAGAGAGAAAGTTGCTGTTACTGCAAATATGCCACTGCTTCTTAGTGAGAGAAGATCACAGAAACTACCTTAGATTCCTGTGTTATAAAGACAAAGATATTGATAAAGGGTTGACAAACTACAGAATGAGAGTCCATGTTTTCGGCAACAGTCCATCCCCAGCAGTGGCAACGTTGGGGCAACGCAAGACAGTACAGGCCTCAGAGCCAGAGTACGACCAAGATGTAACAAGTTTTGTGACTAAAGGTTTTTATGTTGATGATGCACAACAGCAGAAGAAGCCATTGAAGTCGTCAAAGACACATAAGCAGCATTGACGAAATACGGAAATCTCCGTTTGCACATTTTCCGTCCAAGAGTGCTGAAGTTCGTCTGCATTTCCAACTAGTGATTTAGCTTCAGTATTGTGCAACGTAACCCTTACAGTTTGACAAACGTGAAACGGATTGCAGACGGAACGAGGACGGATCGCTGACGGTAACGTGACGTCAAATGACGAGAAAGGACTCAATACGTCGTAATCAATACCAATACGTCAATAGATACAGTGAAACCTGTCTAAACCGGACCTCTATAGGACTGAAGACTTCGTTCGGTTTAGATACGTGTTCGGTTAACACAGGTTCACAATATATGGCAACTGATAGAAAGGGATGCACTATTTTGTTTGGTTTGGACAGGTTTTCGGTTTAGTCAGGGTACAGTTTAGACAGGTTTCACTGTAATTATAATTTTTCGATGAAACGAAACGAATTCAATCGTGATATAACATTTATATTGAGAATGACTGGAAACAGTCAAATTCTTTAATTTGATGAAACAGAATTCCATGAATCGAAAAATCAATAGTTTTATTTCCTTTATTTTGCTAAAAACACGAAAATGAAGAAAATACCAAACATCGACCGATTTGTATAAGTCCTTGTTTTAATTAAATCATCATTTTTGTCACTGAAAGCGCACTGGTCACACTGAAATCTTACATTCCAATTTAATTTGTTCAAAATTCCATGAAAATGAACCTTTTGGATAAAAAAAAGAACATATGACAAATTCAGTTAAGTTATTACAAATGTGCTGTCAGTGCTAAAAGTTTTCTTTTTGTTTTCAATTCCATGGAAAGGAAAAAAGGATAAAAAAATCACCTAGAAATCTTATGTTTGGTCATTACAAATTACAAATGTACCGGTCAGTGCAAAGCTTTCCTTTTAAATATTATTTTGTTCAAAATTCCAATAAATTAAAAAGAATAAGAAAAAACATTCACTTGTAAATATTCATTTAAGTCATTACATATACACTGGTCGGTGAGAAACTTTGCTTTCACACATTATTTTCTTTAAAAATTCCATCCAAAAAAAAAAAAAAAAAAAAATTCAATAAAAAATCACTTGCAAATCTTCATTATAGTCATTGCCAATATACCGGTCAGTGCAAAACTTGATAAAATATCACTTGTAAATCTTCATTTTAGTCATTCCAAATACACTGGTCGGTGCAAGACGTTCCTGTTATACATTATTATGTTGAAAATTCAATAAAAATGAAAAAAAAAATAATTAAAGATCATTTTAGTCATTACAAATGTACCGGTCAGTGCGAAACTTTCCTTTAACATATTATTTGGTAAAAAATTCCAATAAATAAAAAAACATAATTAAAAAATCACTTGTAAATATTCATTTTAGTCATTACAAATATACCGGTCAGTGCGAAACTTTGCTTTCACACATTATTTGTTTAAAAAATTCCATGAAAATGAAAAATTTCAATAAAAAATCACTTGTTAATATTCATTATAGTCATTATCAATATACCGGTCAGTGCAAAACTTTCCTTTTGCACATTATTTTGATGAAAATTCCATGAAAATGAAACATTTTTAATAAAAGATCATTTAAAAAATCTTCATTTAAGTTATTACTAATGTACCGGTCAGTGTGAAACTTTCCTTTTCCATATTATTTTGATCAAAATTTCAATAAATTAAAAAAAAATCTTTAAAAAAATCACTTGTAAATATTCATTTTTTTTCCTTTCAAACACACCGGTCAGTGTGTAGCTTTCCTTTAACACTGAATTCCATGAAAATGAAAAATTTTGGTAAAAAGTCACTTGTAAATTATCATTTTAGTGTGTTAAAACTTTCCTTTTACGTCTTATTTCGGTGAAATTTCCATGAAAATGAAAACAAAATAATAAAAAAAATCACCTGTTAATCTTCATTTTGCTCATTACAAATACACCGGTCAGTGCAAAATTTTCCTTTTATTCATTATTTTATTTCATTCATTTTTTGCCGCTAGCGGAGCAGGACATGCTTACCCTTCCGGAGCACCTGATGTCACTCTCGGTTCATGGGAGTTCACACTATCAGTGGTTTTAGTTTTTTTGTGTTGTCTTGTGTATCATACTGTAATATTTTAGTTTTGTCTTCGTCGGTGATGTTCGTGCTACTGATTTGTCCTGGTTAATGTTTTAATACTCCGGAGACTTACTACAGCTTTTTTCAAATTTTTAACCTTGGTACTGTTTGAGGGTTAGAGAAGTAACAAGTACCAATGATTTTTATTGGTTTTGTCTAAGGGTTAGAAAATGGCAATTCCAATCAGCTACATATCAGAACTTTCAAAACAATATATACCTCACTGATCGTGTGACGGGTGTCGCTAGTGGAGCAGGACATGCTTACCCTTCCGGAGCACCTGATGTCACTCCCGGTTTTCATGGGAGTTCACACTATGAGTGCCTTAGTTCTTAATGTTATCTTTTTATTTCCGTGCATTGTAGCTGTCTCACGTCCTTGTTTTGTCTTTGTTTTTATCTGTTACCGTTTCTGCCATGTCTTTGGACTTCGATTTTTGTAGTCATCGCTTCCCTTGTTCCTTCGGTATTCTACTGCCGTTGTTTGATGAAAATTCCATAAAAATGAAAAATTTTAATGAAAGGTCATTCATAAAATCTCCATTTTAGTCATTTCAAATGTACAAGTCAGTGTAAAACTTTCCTTTTACGAATTATTTTGTACAAAATTTCAGTATATTAAAAATCATAATAAAAAATCACTTGTAAATTTTCATTTTATGAAAAAGAAGGAAA
>MJUU01074241.1:13290-24760 GCA_002080025.1 Modiolus philippinarum
CTGACAAATTAAGTTACGTACCCTCAGTATACAGCTTCCACCAAGATCCCTTCCTGTGAGGAGTTTAGCATAATGATTTCATGCATATACCGGAATACATAACCCGTGCCCATGCAATACAGATTTTAGAAATTTAGAATGTGTTTAGTTAAAATGCAAAGATCTTATCAAAAAATCAATGTTAATACATTTTGAACATTTTATATTTTATTACGTATTAAACTGACCAATCAAAAATTGCTCTGCATTTTACGACAATGCAGAAAAAAAAACGTAGCAAAGATTAAAAAGTAAAATCAATAGTTTTTCTTTTGTAGAAAGTTTGCAGAGAGCATATTTTTGCTCTGAACTATCGATAAACGTATTTGGTGTTTATTCTTTCATTGGTATGGCACACGTCAAAACTAGATTGATATTGAAAGCGCGTTGTGGTCTGCGCAAACGTCGAAAGAAAACACTTAATCCGGACGTGTTGTAAAATAAGTGAATAGGTATCTTTCAAGATTAAATACCGGCAATGCCTTGTACAATTTATATGATGTTTGGAAGAATGATTATGTTATTTGATTGTATTACACAGAGTAAATGACGTGACGAATAAATATGCTTCCGATTTTAGCCTTCATGAAAAACAAAATACCAAAGTTACTGTTTATTTTCTGCATATACACATTTCGACAACTTATGTCTCATCAGTGTAGATCAAACCAGATCATTTGGAAGTCCATTAACCGGAAAACACGTTAAAGCTGATAGAGAACAAATAACCAAAGAATCTAAATAGAAAAGCAAAATTTCAGCTAAGGACAGAGCTATACATGTGGGAGATACTCCATAGTTTTAAACAGAATTTGGCAAAATTAAGATATTGCAAGTTTCAATACAATCGGTTTTCTGGTCAGCACCGAAGTACTGCTGCTGGGTTGGTGAATACCCTCGGGGACTTACAGTCCACAAGCAGATGCATCGGCCAAGAGGTAATAAATAACAAAAATGGTGGAACCTTTTTGACATGGAACTCATACAAAAAGTTGAAAATTTTAATATTTTTCTAATTATAATTATAATTTGATAACATATATATGTATAACCTAGATAGACTGTAAGGGGGTCCCTTCTAATTTTTTAACCTGGTTACAAAAATGGTTCGTAATGGATAGCTGACCATAAGGTTTCCATGGAAAGCAACCAAGAAGTTGTGGCAGAAACATGTTACCTGCAGCCATTTGTTTGGTTTTCAGCAACATACTCAACAATATATTAGATGAACCACACACAAATTGTTTTAATTTCAGTTGCGTGAATTTAGCTTTTTAAAAGGGGTCGAGTACTTAGAATATTGTGAAGAGCCTTGAGGGCACTAAAATGCATTTGATCTTAAGTAGTAAATGATTAGTTAAATCAACATAAAGTCATTCTGATTGTCACACATTTGGTCTAGCATTCAATTATTAAATTCATTGTAAATGTGACCACTTTAACAAGTGATACGGTTAAAGCAGGGATTTCAGTTTAATGAATGGGTTAATAGGATAGTTTTTATTTCAAGAGTTATTTTGGAGAAAACATTATGGTAATTTAGGATAGAACATGAACTGGAGTATATGTGTGTGGGCAAGATAAAATCTTAACGTAATTTAACTTTTTTTAGAGTGATTTCGACTAAAACATGCATTACAAAACACATGTGTTGGAAATATTTTATTGATTGGGGTGTTTTCTAACAATGAAAGGTAAAAATTGCAAGTCTCATATTTCTGCGGAAAGGGACCATTTCATGCTTTTTTTTCTTTTTAAAACTGCAGGTTTTTGTCAGCTAAAAACTTTATATCTAAAAGTCACACTAATTCAACAGTTACTTTAATTTTTTTACATTTTTTTTTTTAATTTTTATAATGAATAATTTCGATTTTTTATCCTTGCTCCGGGGCTCAATAAGCAGTTGAAATCAATTTTATTGTACAAGATACAAAATAACACAATAGACAATACTTGACTGAGAACATTGTATAATACCTTTCTACAGAAATGAAAGACATAAAATTCTTGCATTTCATTGGTCAAGCGCACTTTGCAATATTCTAAGTAATCAATAGTACTATGTCCATTGATGATTGCGTGATTAGTAGTCAAAGTAGTACAATCAGAGACATATGCAAAACTTATATCACCGCTTTCGTCTATTAATTTAAACAGCCATAAAAATAAAATTAAAACACAATTGCACTGTTAAGTAAACGGCAAATATACATAGATAATGACACATCAAACAATACAATATGAATTTAACAGTGAGAAAAAAAGGCTCCAAAACAAGTTGTTTATTGCCTTGAAAAATGCACAAAATGTTTCAACACTGAAGTACATGTACTCAATATGTCTCAGTATGCACTCTGTTAGAAGGCAAGGCTTTTATGGCAAATACTTTGGTATAGCAATTTTTTATATTACTGAAATGGCAGTTTGAAGGTTAGAACCGACACCTTAAATAAGAAAAGCACATGGAGGTTATAATAAAATTACCGAATAAAATTGTCAAGAGCCGAAATTTAAGGGACAAAAGCCAAAGAGGGTACAGAACAACCAGGAAAATTGCAAACTGCAATGATCCTGACTTAGCTGGGGCATTTCGAAAGAAATGTTGCGTTTAACATGTTTTATGCCCCCCCTTTCTTTTTGGTAGTGTTCGGTTTCAAATTAAAACCAATTGGTATTGAATTGTACAAAATAAAAAAACAATTTTGGTTTTCTGCAAGAATATTACAGAATATTTTATATTGCAGGAGCTTTCTAGTACAATATTTATTCCACAGGTGGAATTCTTCCCTAATATTCATGCAGTTGCCCTTTTTATGTATAGCAAAGCTAAACTTTTTATTACAAACTGATTTCTTTTGTTTGTGGCGTCTAGAAACTAAAGCTATATTTGCATTCAAAATGCAAATTTATTGCATGCTTTATTTTAGTTGCTTGTCAATGAAAACAGTGTGTTGCTATACAAAATGCTAAATGATCAAAATGTGTATTGCCCTTTGCTCCAGTTTAAATAAAGTAATTGAAAACCGAACCGTCAGTCTAAAACGAACAATCCAAGAACAATGGGAACATCGGAAAAACAAAGATATAACATGAACAAGGCACAGAAAAGAAAAAATGAAGACACACAAATATACAAAAATAAACAACACGGACCCAATAAAAAACATGAGTGAGATCAGATTCAGTAGTTAATATGAATAATTTACATTGTGAAATACATTCTTACAGGTACAGATAGGAAACCTTAAATATTTTGTTGGTTACTTGGAGTATGAATCTTCTGAAAGTTTGGATATTCCAAACTATTACATTATTGCTGGTGTTTCTGGGGTAGGATTGTTTGCTATTGTGACAATCATCCTGTACTGCTATGTTTTCAAACGCCAGAAATCCAAGAGAGATGTTGAGAAAGTGATATATCAGCTAGATAATCTGGAATGCCAACAAGGTAAATTCGATTTTATACACTTAAAACTGTCATATCTTAGGAATGATTTTAAAATTTGTCACGTGGCATGTCTTCCATAGTGCCAAAAAGTAATACGATATATGACATTTTAAACACAATTTTAAAGATTGTACACAGGGATACGATTTTTTTTTCAAGTGTCTTAGATGCTGTTATTCTGATTTAAAACCTTACAAATCTCTTGTGTGATTCGTTAGTTGTCTTTGTAATGTTGTATTCTATTATTTAAAGGAATCTAAACAAAACTAATGGAATCTATCGCACATAATTAATTTACCGAGTATAATTGTAGCGTTTGCTGAACTACAAACAGACATGATAGATCTTGCTGCGGAGATTCGTACAGGACAGAAACCCATTTACACATATGATAATTATACATTTAAAATTCTTTTTCCTCAAATGTTGGACCATGTGGTATTGCATCCACCAATGGTAAGTTGATAATAAAATTTTACAAAGGTATGGCATACTAGTATATCTTCCAAATCTCGATTTATTGATGTAATTGCACACTCCATTTATCAATACGTCTTCTATACTGCATCTTTTTAAATTCCGAATTATTTTCGTCTAGAAAATTTAGTAATTGACAGGTAAGACTTGCATGGTTCCAAAAGTGGGCTGTCTACAATTCACTGTTACCATTTAGGTTTTCATATATTTTTGCATTTTTGTTTTTATATGTTAAAATATAAATGTACAGTATAGTATAAGTTTGATTGCTCTAACATCAAAGGGACCGATGACAAAAAATTCTTATTTCCCCTTTATTCAAGCTACTGAGGTCGAACCAAGTTTCAACTTAACCAAAGGGACAACGAAACGGGTTCATGATATTCCTAGTGTTGGTGATATTCTGGTTCGAGCCACTGAAGGTCACGAATTTAAAATAAATTGAATGAATAAGATAGTAAATGTGACATAATATTTTACAAGCCACTTTCAAATGTCAAAATACCGAAGTTACTTTTAATTTACCTTCTGAATATGCACATTTCTAGAACTTATGTCTCTTCAGTGCAGATCAAATCAAAACATAACTTCTATGGCAATATCATTTACACAGCGCATAGATTCAAATTTGTCCTTCCAAACTTATTAATCCGTTAAACAAACTTATTCGTAAAGGATATAAGTACAGCATTGTTGATAAATCTTTATTTCTGGTTTTTGTTGGCAAAAATATTGATCATCTCCTAAATGCTTTACAACATAATTTAGTTAAAACATTTTTTCATATTGGCAGTATTTGGCATTGCACAATATAATGTTCCTCTTTCGTAACTGATGATGTTGTTATACCAAATCTATTTAGAAGTATTTCAATTGAAGTTTCATATGATAGAAGACTTGATATCATAGTCAACGGAAATAATGTCCTTAGCTAGCTGTTAGTAACTGCGAGCATTTGTACGGACAGTGCCTGTGTGTATTGTCTTCATGTTTTACTTCATTGTAGGAGTACTCGTCTTGATAAGTTGTACTTTTTCTAATTTGATTTTAACTGTGAGTCTTTTTGTGTATTTATTTTTTAGCCATTGACCACACATAGGGGGAGGTTTGCGATCCAAGAAAACGAGTTTAACACCACCGCAATTTTTGCGCCTGTCCCAAGTAAGGAATATGTTGGTCATTGGCTTGTCCTTGTCTTCTTATAAAATTTTAGTTTCTTGATATTTTGGTTTTGGATGTGGTTAGTTTCCATTGATTTATACACTTTTTACCTTTTTGGGCCACTTAGGGCTTGCTATATGGTATGAGGTTCCTCACTGTGTTGAAGACCGTACGGTGACCCTAAGATGCTTTGTTTTGAGTCGTTTTAAACCGGATATTGGATGTTGTCTCCTTTACATTTACCCCATTTCCTTTCTTTTTCATATTTGAAAATCCATTAATCAAAATATGCGTTAAGTCTGATAGAGACAAAATTACCATTTGGGTCTAAACGTAAAGCCAACATTAGCTAAGGACAGAGCTATGCGAGAGGGTGATACTCCTGAATTTTGAATAAAATTTTGTTAAATTCAGATATTGCTAGTTTCAAAATAAAATCGCTTTTCGGGCCAGCACAGAAATACCTTCGGGGACTAAGAGTCCACCAGCAGAGCCATCGGTCCAGTGGTAATAAATAACATAATACCGAAGTAACTGATAATCTACTTTCTGAATATGCGCATTTCGACAACTTATTTTTCATCAGTGCAGATTAAATTAAAATATTTGGAAATCCATACACCGAAATATTCGTAAAAGCTAAAAGAGAACAAAATTACCAAACGGTTTAATAATGGGCAAAAATTTTACAATAATTTCTCCCGATTTTACTAATAATCGTTTTATTTATGTTGTTCAATTATTGTGGAATATTTTCAGACTAGAAATGGAAACAATGAAAGACATCAAGATGCAGCTATATATCATTTAACTCAGCTGTTACAACACAAGCATTTCTTACTTAAATTTATATGTACATTAGAAAAGCAGAAAAATTTTGGCATTGGAGACAAGTAAGTTAGATTTCGGTAGCATGATCCTCGGATATTAAGATTTGATTTTAAAAAATCAAACTATTATAACATTTTTCTACGTATAAATATACGGTGTTTAAATATTTACAAATTTGCCATACAATTTTCCTGTATGTCTTTTTGTTGTTTAATTATAAGCTGTCATGTTAATTTTATAAAAATTGGTGATGTTGAATATTGTTTATGATGGAACAAGGTTTAGGTTCAGCTGACTAAAACTCTGAAAGATAAGATTTTTACTTAATCTAGCACTTGCAATTAACATATCTCTCAATTGCAAACCTTAAATTTGAAAATAAACTTATAACATATGATATCACATCCTAAGACTTTAACTCAGTTGGGCTTATATATATATATATACGTAGGAACCCATATATATATATATTTCAATAAATTTACTTTGTACCTATCGGCTAAATGGAAATAAACATTTGTATTTAGCTATTTATTATCCCTGTCGGTATGCGATGTGGGGATATGGTAATGAGGGGCATTTGTCCATTCATGCGTCCGTTCGTAAATCCAACCGCCATGTAAGTACGATTATTTCACATTTAAACTATATGACAATGGCTTGTGTTGAAATATGGCTCAAGGGTCCTCTAAGATGAGGCATTGTCGAATATTTTTGTAGGATTTTTCCCTTTTTTCACTGATCAAAATAACTCTGTAAGCGCATTGTCACTGAATTACTGTAATATTAACACGTCAGCTTTTGCTTAAGGATGCCTCAAGTAATTCGAAGATGAGGTCTTGTCAAATATTCTTTTAGGAGTTATGACCTTTTTAAACAGTTATGTTCAGTTTCAAATTTCATAAGCTGCGGAGCTAGCCCTTGTTTCCATGTCTGTCACCATCTGCATGCCGAAAAGTGGGGAACTAATATTCAGCATACACAATTCTTGGCACAGGGGGGTCAGTCTACTTAAATAGTGGCAGACACAACTTACAGCAAGCAGCAAATTTTAACAATTTAATCATGTAACAATGATAACATAGCACTGTTCCAAAATAATAAATAAATGAAATCATAAGTCCAAAAGTTTTTAAAAGTCCAAAAATTACAATTAATCGTAAGAGTCCAGAAGTTCGGAACTGTCAATTTAACATCGAAATAAAGTCACCAAATAATTCCGATGTTGTGTTGAGTCCATGAGCAGTTACGTTGTCGAAGGTTGACATTGTCCTGAAGTTGCTGAGTCTAGTGTTCTCGAAGTCGCGAACTAGAAAAAGTTTTGCAGCAGACCTCTTCCTTGATGACTTTGTTAGCACTTCGGATCTTCTTGTTGCTCGACGTAATTCGTACTGAGTAGCTTAAAAAGACTGACGAATAAAGTTCATCTATGCAAATTTATACTAAAAACTACTCAAGGCATGGCAAGCATTACACAAATGCATTACTTTTCACAATTAAATTAATTTTCTTAAAGCGAAAGTTTTGCTCAAAGATATTTTAACAATTAGAATTAATACTCAAATATCAATATGAATAATAAGTGACAATTTAATTACCTTAATATAAGTGACAATTAAAAGTTCCTTATTTGTTTAGCTAATACAAATGATTCAAAAACTACTATGAGATATTAATGATAAAGAAATCAAAGATTTAATGACACTTGAATGAAATTAAAGGAAAAAAATGTATGACAAAATAAATATAAAATAAGTTTTCAGTATCTAACTTTTTATAAAAAAAAAACACCTGAAAACAACCAGAAAAACTTTTAACCAAAAATTGACCTATCACAATATCCCTTCCTTCCAATATGTTTGTCCCCAAACATCAATCAAAAACATCAATACAATAGTGAAAAAAAAACATTACATTTAAACATATACAATATTTACAAAATACACTCTGTTTCCATTGGTCAGATGCCTCAGCTGGTAAATGATAGTTTCCAAGGGTATTCTCTTCCCTATTCGTTCATGTGTCGTTGCTGGTACGAAACACTGATTATTATTTCGAGACTTGCAATATCAAAATTTCTGAAAATTTTATTTAAACTATGGGGCATCTCTCTCAACTCGAGCTCTGACTTTAGCTGATTTTTGCCTGTTGTTTAGAACTTATTGATTATGTGTTTACAATCCACATTATACAGACATGATTTATCGGGATGCATGTTTTAAGGTAGTAAACCTAGATTTTTTATTAGCAAGGTGTTTGAAGCAGTCAGTTACATTGACGCTGTTTAATGAAGAAGAATCGAAGAATCGAAATCATCTGTGTTACTCAGATGCTTTAAATTTATTTATGAAAATTATCAAGACAAAGAAAAGGGGGATTTTTAAGAGTCATGTCCCTTAACCAAGGACTATCTCCTTAATAAGCTAAATTAACAGTAAATTTTTTATATAACCTGTCAAAATAGATGAATTAAACTTAATTTTCAGAAATTTATACATGTATATTTCGTTATAGAAAACTTATACAATGCAATAGTATGTCATATTTTAAATTTATCTGCGCATTTTGTATAAAAACGGCTATAGTTTTACAAAAAAAATCTCAGGAATTCAAGTATGGACTAAATTTTCTTGAGATTTACAAGATTAATTAAGCTTGACTTATAGTCTGTTACTGAAATTTGGAGTTAATTTTTCCTAATTGTTACATAGTTTTTTTTACCCGAGTGAACCATTCCACCTCTTTTTGCTAAAAATCAATATAGCTATTGCAATAAGATGAGTTGTTTATCATGTTTTTTTTCGGTTATTGGACTTCCAAATGTTTTGGTTTGATCTGCATTGATGATATATAAGTTTTCGAAATGCGCACATGCAGAAAATAAATTAACAGCAACATTATTTATTATATCAGCAAGTTAAGCGACATTCTGGTGTCATCGAGACAGTAATATAACATAATTTAATAGCATTAATTAAGTACACAATTTCCGATTTCGGCGGTTCAATAAAAAGTAAAATTGAAGCAATAGTTAATATGGCAATGTTATCAGAATGAAGGTGAAAGTAAATTTAGCAATATAGGGATTCATTTTTAACGGAAATAAGCAATGGCTGTTTAAAATTCTAAAACAATAATAGAGCATCTATCTCTGTATTAGTTTTTGCTCTTAATTCAACTTTGACATCCCTCTAGGACGATTCCTTACAACTTCAAGTGGTTTCATTCTGAGAGAATTACTACTTCCACTTGCATCAACTATTTGGTGTAGATGTATTGCTGTATAACATAATAAGGTTTTAATTCATTTGTTTTTCCAGATCTAATGCATGTTCCTTGTTGATCATTTTATTTTGGAATAATCTGGAATATATTACAGAGTAAGTGTTGTCAGTTTTAGTTGTGCAATCTAAAGGAGAAGTGGGTATCACTTTTCAGCCCTTAGAGAAGTATCAGTTTCAGAAAATTTGCAATTAGAAATCTTGTTTTTAGAACAAAATAAGGCGAAAAAAATTATGGAGGTCAAGTAGGAATTTTTAATTCATATGACATAAAGTACAATAAATACCCAAGTTGCAAAATACTAGTAAACGGTTTATTTCGTTATGCTGTGTATGTTTTTCAAGGAGTAACATCTAATCAGCAGGATAAGAATCAAACAAAATGGAAATCCATAATCCAAAAGTAATTAAAAAAGAAGTACACATTACCAAAAATATCGAAATAGGAGGCAAAATTCAGTACTAAGGACATCCATCGATTGTAATACACGGAATGAAGCCTCAGTACTTTTAAGATGTTAGAATTTTAATTAATACAGTAAATTTCTATTAAACGCAAGGTAAGTTTTTAAAACTTTGCAAAAAACACGGTAATCTCTAGAGTTTTCTTGATTTTTCATTAACCGCAGCTAATAATCATAGCAAAATTTAAAAATAGTGTATCCATATGAGATATTATCTCAAGAACAAGTACACCATAACGCTACATCCATGTTCCTTCTCTTTTGTGCATTGATGCATTGTTGTCTACAAATGTAACATTAACTGGAAAGTTTTCATACAGCTGCATTCATCCGTTGCCAGACAAAGACTCTCAAAAGATAATTCCAACATAAAAACAACAGTAAGGCACTCAAAGAATCATTTGCTAGAAAACTTGACATTATAAAACCAGATATGTGGGCACTAAAACGGAATGGTCAGAATAAGATTTAAAAATTGTAAAAAAATACCAAAACTTGAAAGCATGATTGTGTTTCCATATGAAATATTCTCTCAAGAACAAGTACACCATTGCTGAAATGAAAAGAGGGCATACATCCCCCGCACGGGGATTTTTTTGTGGGGTCCACATTGTAGGAGAGACAATCTCCAGTCTTAAATTAACAATGCACATCAAACAAAGTCTCTACAAATGCTTTACAATATGGAAAATTGTAATTTGAAGTTGATGAAATTTTGTACACTGTCCATTTTATGTATTTTAAAGTGTCCTATAACCAATACTATAAGATTATTGTGAAAAATATTTAACATTCTTTGAATTGATCAACATAGAAGTCATGAAGCTCACACACTCTAAATGTTTGAAAATGTGTTCATCGGATGAAATCTTTTAACTTTGTTTTCACGTAATTTAAAATGAATAATTCGTGATTATATGTACTGAGAAATAGGACAACTTGATACCTCTTACAAAAATTCTGTCATTATTAGATGATAATACATATTCCATTTTTTTTTTCAGGATTATCAAAGCTTTATTAGAAGAATTGGTAGAGAAGTCAGTGGAAGGGAAACATTCAAAAGTAATGTTGAGACAGTAAGTCTTTAAAGACTGTGTAAATTTACATTTAATACGGTATTTCGATGTCTAAGTACCTGTCTCTCCATCTCTTTAATGTCAAGAGCTAACTTGTCAACCCTTAAGTAATTTCACTTAAAACTTTGTATAGCCATTTGGTAAGATAATATCACAATCTGTGTACCTTTTCAAGGAATTTCAGGTTTTTTTCATACAGAAAGTTTTGGACTTTATTCAACAATTGCAAAGCAATTATTCGTATGTCATACTCTAACTGGACAACATTGTTCCAAGCTAACTTCAATTTTGTGGAGCTATGACCGTCTTAACATCTCATTTTTTGAAATTATGATTTTTTGGAGAAGTTATTGAAATTCATTTGTCAGTTTTAGGCACTTTCTCACATGAATCCCTGAGACATGAGAACCTTTTTAAAATCGCTTAAAATTTTGAAGTATCATTTGGAATTATGGCCTAAGTCTGCATACTTTTTTTTCTTATGCAAAATATCATTCAGTGGTAACAGACCTTATTTTTCACTCGTTTTGCTACTTTCATGAGCCTTTGAACTTTATTCACTTCAAGCTTTGCAGACTTGTTCATTTAACCCTTTGCAAAAATTGCTGGCAGCTTTTTTGGATTGACGGTTAACATATGATGGATATCTCACAGGGGGCAGCTAAATATCACATTTGCTGGTAGCAGAGC
>MJUU01074241.1:32713-49217 GCA_002080025.1 Modiolus philippinarum
ACACTGCAGGAGAGACAAACTCCAGTCGTAAATGGTGAATAAAAGGATATGGAGTAAATGCACATGAGACAAAGTCTTTACAAATACATGGTAAAAACAAGCAAAGGAACAACGCTTTTATTGTTGTTCTTTATCTTGAAGTCACCATGAGGCCTTCAACAATGAGCAATAATAAGTTTGTTTTTTTTTCCATATGAAAACAGGTTGAATAATAGTATGATTCGATTTGAGGACAATAAGCCGTAGGCTGCTAGTAATAAGTTCACTTCAGATATTTGTTTTTTCCTGTGAATTTTATAGCTCTTGTCCCTTTATCTTTTAGTGTATTTGCACGGACATGTCAGAAAGGTATAATAAACTGTTCTCCAAGAATTTATTAAGCAACAACCACTCATAGCTTTTCAACTTGACGTTTTCTTGAAAAGTACAATTCATGCTGCTGCTTCCTGCTGTTTCATTGTGTCGCCTACTTTCACGCGGTGTCGACATTAAGGGATCACTATCTGTCGTCTTGCGTTCGTCGGCGTCTCCGTCGTCGTCGAGGTCAAAAAATATTTCCACATATCCCAGATTTCTGCGATTTGGCATGGAGTGTCAGTATCGGGACCTTTTACGTGTAAGAGAGTTGGGGTTCTCTCACATGTCCACTTCCTATTTCACCGAACTTTGAATATATTTTGCTTCTTGAAAATTTCTGTCACATTATTTTTGGGAACTACAATATCCATCCCTCTGGAATCCAATCTGGAATATTAATATTGAGACCTTGACCGTGCTACAGAGTTTGGTATATTAAAAATGCCTATTTCCTTTTGATGATACTTAAAATATTCTTGCGTTATCATGTAAGCGACAGATGTCTTCCCTGAAGACTTGCTGCTAATTCCGTAAACGGGGTCATTAACAAAATTATCGGACAGAGTTGTCATGAAACATGTTTTTACAGGCTATTGTCATCATAGCCAAATATATTTTTATTATTATTTCTTTCCAATATTCTTAGATGTAAAATATGTAGTCGTAATAAGTATAGTCGTAATAAGTATACGTTTTGCACTGATCAGAAAAGTACTGTTTCCTAGTGAATGTTGTTTATGGATTTATGGTTTCCCTCAACATCAACCATTTTCCTTCACTTCATGTCAAGAAATAATTGTGCCTCTTTGAACCATAACTTTACTATATTTTTGATACTTTCTTTTAAAAACTGAGGGGTTCTAAGAAGGAAACTGTGAATGCAAATATTGATGAAACATAGAAGATTTCAATTTTGAAATCAAAAATTATTTAAAATGTGTTTCTGTAAGCTGATGTGCCCACAGGGTCAGTGTGAGTTATTGCTATCAATTCATGTCTGTCGTATGTTGTCAGCAATTAAGAGATAGCTTTTAACATATTCATCGTCTCTTCTGAAACTACTTTATAAGTTAATTCAACCAATCTTTACGCGGAATGAAATTCCGGTCCGATGAAACACTCATCCGCAAGTGAGGAACAGATCCTCCTCATAGTTTATCATTTTATCCTTTTGGAAACACGTTGATTTTATCATCAGCTCGGAAACTATCAAAACAGTATAAATTTAACTGTGCTTGCATGATGTTGGGAAGGTCCTTCACACATATTGCTCCAAAAGTTATTTACATAGCTATATTCAGAAACTAAATTCAGTCGGTATTTTGTTAAACATAGCTGCCTGCCCGGACCATTATGTTACTTTGAATTGGTTCTGTTGGCAAACTAATTTTGATCATCTCCTCTCAAACCTCTGAAACTAATTCAACCGAACCAAGTTTGTTATCCCCTTGACCCTTGCTATTGATTCATAACCAGTCAATAAGTATAAACTATAGACCCTATGGTTAATTATTTTTTTTTCATTATATTGTCTGAAACCCCTGTATCAAATTCATCTAAACTCTTACTGGTATATATATATATATATATATATATATATACTGTATCTGATAAAAAAAACATGGCCGCCAGAGCGGAACATTTAACATTAGACCCTTTGGGAAACAGATCATTTAAATAATTTTATCTGAAACTATAAAACCCAAGAAAACCAACGGGACTTTAATGGTGAGAAAAGGATTCTTTACAAAATTTGTTCTCGATTCCATCAATAGAAAGAAAAATGGTCGTCACAGCGGAACATAGTTTAACATTGGACCTATTAGAAAATACTATTCTTACAATCTGCTATCAAAGCTACTTATTAATAAGCAATGTCCACCAAATCTTACAGAAATGATCTAGTCAAACTGCAGATTTATACCATTATAACCTAGGTTCACTCTGAATTTTAGTGATTTTTTTTTCAATTAATTAACTGAGACATAGCATAATGAACAACAATAAAAACTTTGTTCCATTTGCTTAATCTCATTTTGTATTCATAGATATTTTGTGCCAAATTCATTACTCCATATCCCTTCATTTGTTCATAAAGTAAGTGAGAGAAGAACCGTCAAACCAAAACGAATAATTCAATGACAATACCAACATCGGAAACAACAAAGAAAAATCACATGTTTTGTAAGATTTAAAAAAAGATAGTGGAAAAATTTCATTTGTCATTCTTATATTCTTCCAAATACAACTGGCATTATACATCGAATATCTTTACACTTGTACATATCACACTTTTTGGAGATGTCTCTAATGTAAAAATAAGATATAATGGGAATGGGAGGTAAATAAACTTCTTGTGATGAAGTAAAAGACTTGTTCAAAGTTCTAGATAAAACTTGACGAAATGATTAAGTCATAAAAAATCTTAAAATGAAAAGAAAGATTTTTTTTAAGTTTGTATATTTCCTGAACCTTCAAATATCAGTTATTTTTGTGGGATTTTACTTAGCAGCAATACCTTTTAATTTAGTTATTTTCAAATTTGATAAGCACGGTGCAATATCTATTACATAGATTATGAGGGAAACCTGCCAAATCTTTATCAATGTTTGAAATAAGTTGTAATATATGGTAAAGTTTAGAAAACTGAATTTGAAGCAAAAAGTATTCTGCTCTGTTTAATGTCATAAATTTGGCAATATGTATGATCTAGATTATTGATGGATCCCACATCAATCTTCTTTGAAAGTGCGACTTTGTAGCAACATGCATTTCTTGGCTTATAAAGTAAAGACTTGCCGGATTTCTTTTTGAAAGGTTTTCTGAAATGGGTCGTCAAGATTTATAAATGTTTTTAGTTTTAACTTGTCGGAGGAACGATACAGACTCAGTCCACTGAGCCTGATGTTAGTGTCTTATGCTGAAGTATAGTATTATTTGATTTATTTACAGATATTGAATGTCGAATATGAAGGAAAGAAATACAGGTGCCGGTGCTTAGACTGTGATACAATATCTCAGGCAAAAGAAAAAATGTTGGACGTTATATTCCGTAACATTCAATACAGCACCAGACCTGCTGCTGAAGATCTGGATATAGGTAACTCTTTTAAAGGGGTAGACCTGGGGTATGGGGAAATAATCATGTTTTTCACTTTCATGCTACTTACATAAATAAATAGCTCCATTGTGAGAGGTATACATGTAGTTAAAAATTGAAAATTTTAATATTTTTTTTTCACAAATAAAATAAATATTTTCAGCACATTAACTCTACATTTCTTTAAATGAAATCGGAAAATATTGAAAATATGCAGAACTCAGATTTCTTTTTAAAAGGGAGAGGTTATCAGCACAGATGTAGCAATTTTATTGATATTAGTCTATGTTTTTTCTAAATTTTAAAAAATGCAACGGTAGATTTTGCTATCTTACATAAACTAATTTCCTTTCTTAATTCCAAGTTTTTGTTGATATTAAACTATTCAATGTTTTTCAACAAGTGTTTAATACTGATAAAAAATTGGTAAACTTTTCGGTCTGTATGGCCCAAAATCCTTGTATTTCAGTTCAAACTATTTAATTTTTATTTTATTTCATGCCTACTTTCACATTTTTTTAATGAATAACTTCATGTTTACACCACATATATAAACAATACATTGACGGCAGACTAGGCTCGATTAGCTAGCCGGACAGATTAGCGACAAGCGCCTCTTAACCAATCTTTCAAAATTACGTATTGTCATATTCTCTACTTTCAAGATTGTGGTCATGGAGTTAGTAGTCTACAGAACTATAGGGAAACGGGACAGATAAAGGGGAGGTTTGGGTACCCATAAACCGGTTTAACCCTACCTCTGGCATTTGCTAGTGCCGGTACCAAGTCCGGATGTCCCGAGTTCCTATCGTTATTTACTTTTATCTTTTGTCTTATTTGTGTTTTTCCTGTGTTGTTCCCTAGCAGATTATGGCATTTTATTATAATTGTCAGCCATTGTAAGTGTTTCCTGTTGTCCCTTTTATTTCATTGACATGTACATCAAGAAACAAGACAATCGAAATACAAACAGATAGAATATGATAAAAAACAGTCAAAAATAAATCACACTACAGTAGATATAGTAATAAAAAGATCTTATATGGATTGGCGGTTAAAATAAATATTCAAAAGATATTTTTGCGCCATTTACTATTTTACTGGTCTAGAATTTGGCTCCAGTGGTTCCAGTTTTTTACATAATCAGTTGGGTTAAAGTGTCCAAAGGAAACATATTTCTTCAAATTTAGATTTTCTTTTTGAAAATTCTTCAGAGTATTTAAGTTAACCCTGCCATCATCTAACTTAATCTTATAAATATAAAAATTCTGTAAGTAAATTTATCTTATTTTTCACAAAATTCACATCATGTATGGACTATGTACCAAACACAATTATTTCCATATTCAAAGGAATGTCTATATTTGTCATCTCATAAATCCACCAATTCAAGTCAACCCACAATTCTGATATCTTATAACAACCCAAAAACTTATGTTGAATGGTCTCTGGCTCGTCGTTGCAAAAGGTACAAACATCTGAATTTTTAAATTTTATCTTGAATAAAAAAAATATTTGTCGCTAATATATGGTGTACTATTCTTTATTGCAACCAGTTAAGCTAAGTATTCTTTGTACATCTAGTACACTGCAGATACACTTTTTTCCACTCTAATATGTTATGTGCCATTATTTGATCCCACTTTTGTTCTGCCAATATGTTTACCTCTTTTGTATTCAATATATTATACATATCTTTTGAACCTTTTCGATGAAAAAAAAAATCCAATATTAAATGGTAAACATGGTTGACATTCCTTTGATTGAAGGTTTATATTAAAAGTACTGATAACTTTTTTTTACTGAATTTACTACTCCAAAGTATAGAGTAAATATGGGTTGAAAATTATAAATTGTCTTAAATTCTTGAAGCGACATAATAATTATTGATTATCTATAATATCAATGATTGTCAATCTTTATAAAACACACTTTTATTATCAACTCATTTATTGCTTTTCCTCCATAAAGACGAAAAAAGTATATAAATTTTCTTCAATCAATTCAAAGCATCATATACTTCATTTCAAATTTATTATTAGGATGTTTTTTTTTTGGTCCCAAATAAGCGAACTGTGTCAAATCAATTTTCTCAGAATATCGAAATAATTAACCCATTTACTTTTTCTGAGATGTTTTAATATCATAAATTAGGCGACAATTTTCACCTATATATCTTCCTGACATTAAGCTAGTTTGATCACTGTTAATAAAAAACGAAAAGGTAGATTTTATTCTCTCTGCTATACAGCTGGAAGCTAATTTGAATGTACAATTTATCAATGTAAATGGTCGCCTTTTTTAAGTATTGTTTCGGTATATCTTCCTTTGGATTACAAGTGATCACTTCCTGTCTCTGTGCCAAAATTAATAGACCTGAGCACATATTTACCAATATCTGTCCAATAATGTTTTTTAAAAATCGGCTCTTTATCCATCTGAAACGGGACTTTTGTTATTTTAGAACGTTTCAGTGCAACAATTGTTTTTGGTTTTCATCCAGTTTTGGTTTGTCATCATAAGGTATCTCTGTTGACAGACTAACCTTTTATATGTTTACTGTTTTGAATAAAATTTTTTCATGAAACGACTTAGTCAAATCTGAAATTCCCTTCTGATTTTTAATCAAATCACCATTATCGTTTATCAGTTTTGAGATAGTCTTACTGGTGAAATTTTTATTTTCCAAATTACCAAAAAGATTTATTGGTTTCTCTCCTTCTTCAATCCACGGAACTCTTGACCTAACATATTCCCCTCTTACCCTCTCCTGCCTTATAATTCTGAGTTTTTTCTTCAATTTGTTCAAGATCATTTTCATTTATTGCATTTTCTTCTATTTTTTTATATTTCTGAATTAAGTTTTTCCCTGCTTTATTCTTTCTCTTTTCTTAAAAGTTGCATATGAAATGGTAATCCCTCTAATCTCGAATAAAAGAGTTTCTAAAAATAACTGATCATCTTTTGAAAACTGGATATCTATTTTATCAATATTCATTAATTGTTATGTTATATAAACCGGAAAAGCATATTGTTTGGTGACATCATTCATCTTTTTTAACAATTTTAGTATACTCAGTATCATGAAGAAGGGAGTTGATGAACTTCCATAGCCCTTTACATTTTACAAATTCATTAATCATACAAAGTAACATTTTTGTTGAATGATCTGATCTATAACTATTATTGATTTTGACATCGTCAACATATTGAAGGAGGTTATCGGACACTAAGAAAAAATCTAAGCGGGGTTGTTTGAGGGGAGTTTTTTTCTCCAAGTGTATCGTTTTGTTTGTGGATACATTTCTCTAAATTGGTCTACTAAATAACATATTTCCTTCAGTTCCAATAACTTCTCTCTAGCTCTTGAATTATTTACATTGACATAATTATATGTATTGATTGGAAAATCTTGAATTAGATTACAATCTCAACAAACGAAACTGACTCGTTTTCAAAAATATCAATAACATCACATATTTTGTTAAAAATAACTAGAAGTATCAACATTTGGGCCATATATATTAACCAGTGTAACTTTCTCATTTTCAATTGTAATATCTAGACCCAAAAAACTACCATTTTCATCTCGTTTTATTTTATGAATTTTAAATGCAAAATTTGTTTTTAAAAGGATGGCAACTCCTCTCTGATTTGAAGCATATGAATTAAGTATACATTCTCCCCCTTTTGATTTCTCTTTTTCATCAAAGTGTGTATCTTGAATACAGACTATATTGTATTCTTTTGATTTTTAATAATCGAATACATCTCTTCGTTTCTCTAGCATATGAAGGCCTTGACAGTTATATGTAAGCACTTTCAAAATGTGTCCCTTCATTCGGAAGCTTATTAAGGTAGATCGACATTACTACACGGCGCATTCGATTGGCGCTTTTGCGAAACAAATGCGGAATTGACTTGATTTCAAACCGGAAAATTCCTTTATTGGCCTTTTGATTATGACGTCAAAATAGATTGACATACACTTTCCTGCCAGTTAGTTCCCTTTCCTTAAATATGTTCTATTTCGTAAACTAAATCAAATATCTCTCTTAAAGAAACGGTAACATATTGATTTTTTTCGCTCAACATAAAGCTGAAGTGTAAACCTCTGAAATAATTAAAAAAAGATCTTTCTGATATTTATTTCTTATCGATGCTAAACAATAAGCATGTTCTCGCAGTTCCCTTTATATTCTTTGTAAATGTTGCTGAAAAATACTGCATTTGGCCTATTTTCAAAACCTGATAACAGGAATGAATAACTAAATACCGAAGTTACTGTAAATTTACTTTCTGCATATGCGCATTTCGACAACTTATGTCTCATCAGTGCAGATAAAATCTAAACGTTTGGAAGACCAAAAACTCAAAGATGTTTAAAAACTGAGAGAGAACAAATAACCAAAGTGATCTAAATGTAAAGCCAAAATCAGCTAAGGACAGAGATTGGTGATATATCATTTTTATTTCATTATTTGAAAAAATGAACTAAGATCTACAAAATATCTTAAAATAAATAATTCTGTCTGATAGTTTTAAAAGGGTGGAACTACCTTAAAAAATATTAATTACCATATATCAAAATCACAAAGACTAGTTAAGAATCTTAAGCCACCACTACTAAAACCCCAGGAGTTCTTCTTATCATGATCACTTATTTTCATCACACATATGTACAACATGGCATTTATATGTAAAATCATTTCACAGTAAATATGAAGTTGTAAAAACTTAATAATAATATTTGACAAACAGCCATTAAAAACAAATTCAATTGTCTAAAGTTCCAAGATTTATCAAATAGGAGACTGCATATGTGGAAATTATGTCAAAAGGGAGATAACTCAAATTAAACTTCAACGTATTTGTAGACATCATTAGCCTATAAGTAATATGTCATTTAGAACAAAAGAAAACCAGGAGTGTTTCTCCGAACCAAAACTTGAATTATTAGAAAAAAATGCAGATATGCATTTCAATAATTTTTGTTGCAGAACTAAATTTGTATTTAACTATAAATGAATATTTTACTATACTTTTATTTTGAAGCATTGCGATATGCATGATTTGAAATATCTGCTAAATATAGAACACTCTCTATTTTTATTTATTTATCTATTTTCATTTTATTTATAATTTGTTTTTGTTTGTTTCGTTGAAATCGTGTATGGTTTACAGGCAGAATAGTATTATCCAAATAGTTATACTACTATATATAGTAATAGGTACTGACATAAGGACATTCCCTAGAATATAGGCATATTTTGTATAAACCATACTGTTGAATTGGGTTATCGATTCTCCTGTATTCACTCAAACCTGCATTTATATACAATATGCAAGAAAGACCGGGGTTGCACACATACCACTCTCAAATTGTGATCTACACTTAGTATAGCAACATTAAAAGTACATCCACATACATACCTGTAATACATTCTCTCACACACACATTTACTCTAACCCTGTTATTTAGTATCAAGTTTCCCATATATTATTCAAGAAATGCCAATTACTAGCCCTTTTGATTCAGCTGCTTTTCGTTTCAACAAAAACAAGATATCACCTGTAAACCCATAACAAAAATAAGCTAGAGAATGAGTCTATAAGACACAGATGTCCTGCCCACAAATTTATAACAATTGATAACCTAAGTTAAACTTAGCCACCTGATTATCAATGTTTTTGGGTAGTACTCATCAAGGCAATCAATTTGATGAAACATCATCGGAATCAATTCACAGTAACTTCGGTATTTTGTTATTCGATATAATGTGTATTTGTTTAGAAATGGACTTAAACGCAGGATTTCACAAACGTCACTCAAGAGTAAAATATAGCTAAAAGCCAACTAACTGTCTTTGTTTTGGGTAGTACTCAAGGTAATGAATTTGATGAAACATCAAATTGGTACAATGCGTAGTTGTTAAGAAATGGATTTGAACGCAAAATTTTACAAAAATCACTTAAGCTTAAATATAGGTCAAAGCTACCTAACTGTCATTTTTTTAGGTCAAAGCTACCTAACTGTCAATTTTTTTGGGTTGTACTCTTCAAGGTAATTAATTTGACGAAACATCATATTGGTATAAAGTGAAGTTGTTAAGAAATGAAATTTTACACAAAATTAACACTCAAACAAAAAATGTAGGTCATGGATTCAATTATTATTGATGAATGTAGAAGTACTAATCAAGTTGCATGTACTGATATTATATTATAAAAATACTGCAAGAGGTTGCCAATATAAGGACCTAAACTCAAAACTTAACATCGGGACGGACGAACGGACGGACCTACGTAAAAGGGTAAATCTTTCGATAGCTATCTTTTTACTATTAACTGCCACAATAGCAGGGGCATAACATTTTAATAATTATTGTGACAGAATGAATTAAACGACATACTCATCACAGAACCCCCCTCATTGTAAGTTTACAACTTGACCATACCAGAGTCACATGTAACATGTATGACCTACATGTTCAGGTCACTGAAAGTGAAAGTGAAGACATAAGATTTTAAAATGTAACATAGTATAAAATGCACTCGCACAATACGGTTAGACTTAATAATACTACTGTAAACATGTTTCAATAATTAATTTTACCGAATTCACCATGTTGAAACTAACAGACTAAACTTCTACATAAGCATAATGAACAATTTGTTTAGAATTTTGGCCACTCAAATATATATTATTTATATTATAGTAGCCTTTTTTAACAATTCTTAGATACTTGAATTTAGATGAAGACACATTAACAGATATTCATCTGTATATATACATTTTAATTTTTGTGAAAACAATCAAAATAATAAATAAGGATTTTAAAGGATAAAATAAGAACTTTCGAAACAACATGTATGTATGTTTGTATTTCATTGTATGCTCATGTTGCACACTGTGCCTGAGTTCAATAAAGTATTCGTATTCGTATTCATAACACATGTGAAAGCGGCCAACATCCTAAAACCATAATCTAAGTTATGATGCAACAGCACTAAATCAATACAAAAATAAAATCAAAGCTTAAAAATGTCATTGCAAAAGCAAAATAAAAAAGAAAGCAGATAAAGTAAACAAACCTAAAAAGCAAGCTATATTATACAATAGCAATTGCTGCATAAGCCAGTCTGTATATTTACTATTTATATACTAGTACTGCATAATACATAGTTAATATAAAAATAATTAGAAACAGTTTATTAGCTCACCTGGCCAAAGGCCATGTGAGCTTTTGCCATCACTCGGCGTCCGTCGTCCGTCGTCCGTCCGTCCGTTAACTTTTATTCAAAAATCTTCTCCTCTGAAACTACTGGGCCAATACTTACCAAACTTGGCCTGAATCATCACCAGGATATGCACTTTCAAGTTTGTGATTTTTATGTCCGTAGACCAAACAACATGGCCGCTGTTACTAGAAATTGAACATAGGGGTAAATTGCTGTTTTTTGCAAATTACTCCAACACCGTTACAGATATAAAAAAAATCTGACGGAGTAAAAATGATCAACATGATTAAATCTACCCACTGTGGAATTTTGAAGAAAATCGGAAAACCCATCTTGGAGTTATAGCCCTTTTTTCTGTAAAGTTATCAAAATTTTTGAATTTTTTATTTTTTATTTCTAAAAGTGTCACGATAGAGGTCAAGTGTAAATTGCAAAAATGTTCAGCATATCAAGATCTACCCACCCTGGAGAAAATCCATAAACCCTTGTAGGAGTTATTGCCCTATTTTAAACGAATGTTTAAAATTTTCGTATTTTTCGTCTTTATTTCCAAAACTATAGAAGATGAAGGTTAAGTGTAATTGATAAAATGTTAGCCATGTTGTGGCAACTTCAAAACTGGTGTTGAAAATTGTTCATTGACTGCCATTTTCAAAATGGCCACCAAAAAAGGCGGGAAAATTCAACATTGTCCGATTTCAATGAAATTCGGTTTCCAAATAGATATTGATATTGCGACTTCAAAACCTGTGTTGAAAATTGTTCGTTGAACGCCATTTTAAATTGGCCACCACAAAAGGCGGGAAAATTCAACTTGTCCGATTTCAATGAAATTTGGTTTCCAAATAGGTTTTGATGTTGCATCTTCAAAACTGATGTTAAAAATTGTTCGTTGACCTCCATTTTCAAAATGGCCGCAAAAAAGGCGGAAAATTCAACATTGCCCGATTTCAATGAAATTTGGTTTCCAAATAGATATTGATGTTGCTACTTCAAAACTGATATTAAGAATTGTTGGTTGAGCGCCATTACAAAATGACCGCTAAAAAAGGCGTGAAAATTCAACATTGTCTGATTTAAATGAAATTTGGTTTCTAAATAGGTATTGATGTCGCAACTTTAAAACCGATGTTAAAATTATTTGTTGACTGCCATTTTCGAAATGGCTGACAAAACAGGCGGGAAATTTCAACATTGTCCTATTTCAATGAATTTTTTTTGTCCAAATAGATATTGATGTTGCGACTTTAAAACCAATGTTGAAAATTGTTGGATGACCGCCATTTACAAAATGACGTCTCGATTTCAAAACTGGCGTCAAAAGTGGTCCTTAGCAAGAATGTTTTTTGTCAAAAAAGCCCAACAAAGAAATGTAGTAAAACATGATCAGACTTTAAATACTGTTCAAGATATTGGTGGTGTTCGAGGTCTGAAGATCAACTGCATTACTTACAATGTTACCATGATTGTGGCAACTGAGAGCCAGGTGAGCGTTACAGGCTCCTGAGAGCCTCTAGCTAAGTTAGGTCATGAAAATATGAAACAAATAAATAATGATGTAAATAATTCATAATGATTTTACTAATAAATTGACATGTGCATGGTATATACATGTCAGTTTGTATCTAATGGTCATGGGTGTAAATTACGAATGTTAAACATGATTTATATCATAATTTTTTAATCATCTTTAATTGTCCAATTTCTTAGTCTAAAACACCATATAAGCACCTTGGTCGCGTATTCGTGTCTGAAGCTTCTCGGATTTACGAGTTTGATAAGAGACAAAAGATATATTTCCTGCTTCATTACAACTGGTAAATCATATAACATTCTGATCTTTTTTTCAAGCCAACTTCAAACCTCTTGGCATAATAAGTTTTTTTTTATCTCCGTAATGTATAAAACGGACTATGATATGTTTTGGGCCTTGACCTCTTCACCTCTTGCAGGGAATCGGCGAACATTAGCTATCGGGATTTCATTTGCTTTCATACTATCAATTTCATACTTTCAAACTTATCTATACTACAGAATTTTGCATTTTTGGAAAAGTTTATATCAAGTATAATTTCAGTTGTTATTAATCTTCAAATAATTCTTGACAGATTGATATTTTCAAGTTGCTTGATGTAATCAGATTAAACTTTGTATGTACTGAGATCACCATTCCATAGTAAAAAATCAACTCGGCCGCTATTACATGTTTGAAAAACAAAATTGCAGAATTTGTGCCTGTTTTGCATAAAGTAGGTGAGAACCGAACCGTCAATCTAAAAGCGAACAATCCAAGGACAATGGCAACACCAGAAACAAAAAAGGCAGAAAAAAAAACAAAGACACAACATGGTTACAGCACAGAAAAGAAAAATGAAGACACTCACACACAAAGATGAACAACACGGACCCAATATAAAACCATGGGTGAGATCAGGTGCACCGGTAGAGTCAGCATAAATTTAACTATAATGAGAGGATGGAATTTAAGCAAAAACAAATTAGTCGGTATTTCCAAGATAGCTGGCAAAGTACGTGAAAATTTCATTTTTTTTCATTTTTTCAACGAAACTGATATAGTCCATGGGCTGGAATAACCCCCGTGCACCCCCTTCCACTTCCGAACCCCACCCATTTTTTTAAGTCTGCATACATCCCCTCTTCAAATTAAAACATGTCAAGACGAGCATAACCTGCACACACTTGTGGAATTGGGCCCATTTTTAGACCCACCTACCGAAATTTTGGAAAATTTCGTTTTTCGTTCAAGTTTTTCTTTCAGTTGCTTCAAAATGTTGACAAAATACCTTCAAGTTATTAAAACGAGGTATCAAATGATTGCTTATTATATAAGCTTCACCAAGAACCCAAGTTTTTAAGATTTCTATGCCTAGTTCTTTCCATAGCGCAATTAAACGTACCCCTATGCCAATGAAATATTGACGAAAAAACTGATATTTTCATTGAAATTGCGTAAGTTTGATGGTCTAGAGAACCCGAAGTGCATCTCAATTCCCGATTCTGAAAATTGTTTTAGCTTTTCAATCTATTTTCTTCAATATAAAACAGGTAAAGACAATGTTAACATATTTTAAATGACCAAAATTTTGTTTTCAAATATACGAAATACAGGGACCTTTGAATAATTTCGTTTTTGAATAAGTTTGGTCTTTTTTTTGCCTAATATTATTTTTTAGTAAATAAATATCATTTAAAAAAGGTATCAAATGAAAGCTTATTATATTAGCTTTACAACCATAACAAATAATGGCCGTTTTTAGGTAATATATACATCATATATCAATAAAACTTACCCCTACCCCAACAAATTTACTCTAAATTGTCAATTTTTTGTCGATTTTCGCATAAAAATTACCAGAAGACGCAAAATGTGTGTAGTATAGGACAATTTTGCATAAATTATATTATGATTTTATATTTTTACATCCATTTGTTGACTTAAACTCAGTATTTTATCCGAAATTGGTGAAAATGGGAATTGTCAACATTTTAGAATTGTCCAAAGTCGACTGCTTTTTCGTTATATATGCCAAATCTGGAGGATATTTCTGCAACTATGCCAATTAATTGTACCAAGCGACACATTTGTTGTCTTAAAACCTTGCTAAGAAAAACAAGGAGTGTTAAATGTGACTCTGATTACAGAAAATCTTACCCCTACCCCAACAAATTTTCCCTGAAATTGTCAATTTTTTGTCTATGTTCACAAAAAAATAACCAGAATACGCAAAACATGTGTTGTATATGACATTAATGCATGAATTACATCAGAAAGTTGTATTTCAACAGCCATTGGTCGACTAAAACTCAATATTTCTCCCAAAATTGATGAAAAATGGGAATTTTCAACATTTCAGATTTGTCCGTATTTCATCGTTAAATCGCAATATATGTCAAATGTGTAGAATATGTCTGCAGATATGCCATTTAATTGTCCGAAGCAATACATAAATTGTCTTTAAACATTATTTAGGAAAACAAAGACTAAAACTCAATATTTCTCCCCAATTTGATGAAAAATGGGAATTTTCAACATTTCAGATTCGTCCATAGTTCACTGTTAAATCGCAATATTTATAAAATCTATAGAATAGATCTTCAGATATACCAATTACAATGTAATTGTTCTAAGCAATACATTAGTTGTCTGAAAACATAGTTCAGAAAAACAAGGAGTGTTATATGTGACTCTAAATACCGAAAATTGTACCCCTACCCCACCAAATTTTCCCTGGAATTTATGGGGGTTTTTTTTGTCTATGTTTGCATGCAAATATCGAGAACATGCAAGATGTCTGTTGTATATTACAATGTTGCATGAATTACATCATGATTTGGTATTTTAACTCCCTTTGGTCGACTAAAACTTAATATTTCTCCGCAAATTGATGAAAAATGGGAATTTTCAGTATTTCAGATTTGTCCATAGTTAACTGTTAAATCGCAACATGTATCAAATCTATAGAACGTATCTGCAGATATGCCAATTAATTCTTCTAAGCGATACATTAGTTGTCTTAAAACATTGTTTAGAAAAACAAGGGGTGTTGAATGTAACTCTAGATACCAAAAATCTTAACCCTACCCCCAACACATTTCCCCCAAAATTGTCAATATTTTTTCTAAATAACCACCACACGAAAATTCTGCGTTGCATATAACAAATTTGCATGAATACCATCATGATTTGATATTTAAAATCTCAGTTGTCAGCTTAAACTCAATATTGTGTCCAAAATTGATAAAAAAATGGAAATTTTTAGCATTTCAGATTTGTCCAAAATTCACTTTTAAATCGTTATATGTGGCAAATCTGGAGGATTTATCTGCAGATATGCCAATTTATTGTCTTAAACGATACATATGTTATTTTGTTATTTAAAAACACTGTTTAGAAAAATAAGGAGTGTTCAATTTGTCTCTAAATACTAAAAATCTTACCCATACCCCAACAAAATTAAACTTAAAATCTCCAAAATATGACCGTCTATACATATAAATGAACCAAGCATACTAATGTTTTACTTTGTTTGCAAAAGATGCATTTGATACATCGTTATATGTAATTTTGACCCCAAAATATGGGTAAAATTGAATATTTTGGACGATTATCGTGAAAAATGGGAATTTTCAGTATTTCAGAATTTTCCAAAATTCAAAGTTAAATCGCTGTATAACTGCCCATAAACTGGACCCGTAATCTTATTTTTGATAAATGGGAAGCTCTGTGTGTTTTGGTGTTTGAAAATGATATGTCATTGGACCTTTATACAATGTTAAAAGCTATTCAAGCTGAACAAAATGAAATAAGTTGTGTTGAATATGTCTGGTAAGGGGTAATATGTTTGTAATTTATGGGAATGTAGTTAGTATAAAAGGCTTAAAAGCTTACTTTCTAATTGCTTAGATGTGATGAAACGATATTTAATTAACATTTTCAAGTTATATATCAATTTCATGAAGTATTTGCATCTCAAAGTCAAAACAGCAGAAATTGTGAAAGACGGGAATTCCCATTTTTCATACAATTTCGGACAGGGGAGTCGAAATCAGACCTTTTGAGAAGATTTAATCTACTTAAATGATCTTCTGTATGTTAGTTGTAGTGAAATACACGCTAGAATTCCCATTGAACATTATCTTTTTATCATTTAGAGCCTGAATATTTCAAATTTTCTCTTAATTTTTAGGGGGAGGGGTGCTAATTTTGACATTTATGAACCTATAATATATCTGAAACTAAAATTTTTGCGTATAATTTGTTGCTAACCTATCATAAATTATTAT
>MJUU01074242.1:0-12017 GCA_002080025.1 Modiolus philippinarum
TGCATGCTTCGTATGCTTTTTTTTTTTGTTTGTTATGTGCATGTTATTTTACATTAACAGAGCTTATGTAATAAATGTTACAATTATGCAGAATTAAAATGAAGTTGTTTACATCCATGTGTCCTCTATGCGTTTACATAGATATTAGAGGAATCCCTATCCGATTTTTAAGAAAGGCATTAATTATACACCGATTGCGCATTTGCGGGATCGCTCATTATTTTAGCCAAACAAGGAGTAATCTGGTACAAAACTGGTTCCAAGACGCTGATAGACAATGATAGTAATTTCTTCATTTCCATTCTAGTTTCGTTTTTTGTGGGTTGGAAATGTTCCTCGTGGATTTCTTTGTTAGTTGAAAACGATTTTTTACCCATATGTTGAATAACAATGTAAGATTCGTTGGTAGAAAATATCTGTCCCTTGCTCCAACGTTGGATTACGTCATTTTTCCTCCGGTTGACCCCAGATGACCTCGTCTAAATGACGAGTCAAATCCGGATTGGAAAAGATGTGCAACCCATGTATTTGTGATGGATATAGCAGAGTTTTGGTTTCATGAAAAACCAAGTCAGAAACCTAAAATTCTTTGACAAAACATGTCTTCAGAGTCAGTATGGTTAAATTTAAGCAACTTCTGTAAAGAGGATTTTAATGAGGAAAAATTGTCCAAATTGTTTAGAAAGGGGTCTCGTTATGCTAGAAATTCTTATATTGGACTTATGTGTTTCATTTTGTGGACAGTTATCACTTGTTATATAACTGTTGTATTTATTATACAATTGTCTCCATAATATCACTATAAAGCTGAAATATTGTTGAAGTTTGTGTAAAACATCAATCAATCAATTTACTGTTTCAATTGTCAAAAAATGTGGAACGGGTCAAAATTACAATCTGTGTATTCTATGGTCGCCATCACAAGTTGGTTAATTGTTGCAACATTCCTGTAATTATATATTTATAAAAGATATTATACAATTATGGTCTCTTGTAGAGGTCGATATGACTTTTAATAGACCTGAAAATTAATATTGACCGACGCCGAAGGCGGAGGTTAATATGAGAATTTTTAGGTCTATTAAAACTCATATCGACAGATACAAAAGACCCATAATTGTTTTATTACATAATAATAACATATATCAGCTTACTTGGTAATTGTAAGGTTTTTCAACGATTTTCTTTCAGGATAAAATTTTCAAAGATAGTTGCATATTTGTATTTACTTTTCAGTGTGCTTTTCGATCTCTTCATACAAAGATGCATGCATCAAGTACAATATTTTAGGTTCAAAACATTTTTTTTTTAAGGTACTGTACATGTAACATGTAAAGAAAATCTATTCTGCAACATAATTTACACGTCTTTCTTCCCCAAAAGTTTAGATTTTTTCATGACATAAATAAAGTAGTCTTTGAGACTTTCAGGAATTTTACCAAACTTGGAATCGTTATTATATTTTGGAAATCAAATTGGTGAAATGTTTCTTCTAATTCTAACAATCTATGATATCAATGTAGAATTCCAAAAATTAGTGGTCTTTAACAATTTCAGGAAATTTACCAAATTTGGAATCAATTATTTTGGAAATTTAATTGGTGAAAATGATTGACCTTATCAAAACAAATGCTGAAAGTATGGTTGCTAGGAAGAATTCCAAAAAATAAGTGGTCTTTGAGACTTTCAGGTAATTTACCAAAATTGGAATCAAGAATTTTTGAAATCCAATTGTTAAAAATGATTGTCCTAATTGAAACTGATCCTAAAAATATAGTCTTTTGTATTTTTATTGTGGGTTTTTTCTTGTGCAATTCCTATTTACTTTCTGGCATGTGGCTATGTTTTTCGGCCATTGTAGGTGTTTCCTGTTATCTTTTTTATTCCATTTTGATAGGTAGAATTTAAAAAAATAAGTGGTCTTTGAGACTTTCAGGAAATTTACCAAATTTGGAATCAACTAATTTTGGAAATCCAATTGGTGAAAATGATTGCCCTAATCAAGACATATCCTAACAGTATGAATACTTGGTAGAATTCCAAAAAATAAGTGGTCTTTGAGACTTTCAGGAAATTTACCAAAATTGGAATCAAGACTTTTGAAATTCAATTGGTGAAAAAGATTGCCCTAATGGAAACAAATCCTAACAGTATTGTTGCTAGGTAGAATTCCAAGAAATAAGTGGTCTTGACACTTTCAGGAAATTTACCAAAATTGGAATCAAATATTTTTGAAATCGAATTGGTGAAAATGATTAACCTTATCAAAACAAATGCTTAAAGTATGGTTGCTAGGTAGAATTCTAAAAAATAAAGTGGTCTTTGAGACTTTCAGGATATTTACCAAAATTGGAATCACATTTTCGAATTCTAAGATTTCAGAATTTTTATTATTTTCCAAATACTTGCCAAAATAACTAAATACCGAAGTTACTGTGAATTTATTTTCTGCATATGCGCATTTCGACAACTTATGTCTCTTCAGTGCAGATAAAATCTAAACTTTTGGAAGACCATTAACTCAAAGATGTTAAAAAAACTGATCGACTATCAGTTTTTCTAAGAGAACAAATGACCAATATGATCTAAATGTAAAGCCAAAATCAGCTAAGGACAGAGCTTTGCATGAGGGAGATACTCCTTAGTTTCAACAAAATTTACAAATTTTAGATATTGCAAAGTTTCAAAAAGAATCGGCTTTCGGGTCAGCACCGAAGTACTGACTACTGGGCCGATGAATACCCTCGGGGACTAACAGTCCACCAGCAGAGGCATCGACCCAGTGGTAACAAATAACTTAATACCGAAGTTACTCGGTAAGATTATATGCCAAAATGTCCAAAAATATCAGTCTTTGACATTTACTGGAAATTTACCAAAGTTGGAACCGGAATCAAAATTCTGAAAGCTTATTGCGCATCTATAGACTATATGCAACAATTCTACAACAAAATTAAAACCATAAATCCAAAAATGTAGGAGGAGTTCGCGTCGCATGCCACATGTGTCAAAATGGACATCTTGGGGCCTCCTGTTTGCACGAAGACCAATATCAAAAATCCGAAAGCTTATTGCGCATCTGCAGCATATATGCAACAGTTCTATAACAAAATTAAAACCCTAAATCCAAAAATGCAGGAGGAGTTTGCGTCGCAAGGATTTGTGACGGACGGACGAGGCCAACGACAATATCCCCGAGCTTTCATTCGAAAGTGCGGGGATAATAAATTTAAATCCCAGTGCTAAGTAAAAAAAAGGATCTTGAATTCCAATTCGGACTGAAACTTCAGATGTTTAAGGCAGTTCGAGTCTAAAAAACACCAGACAGATTTTTTAAAGATATTTTGTAGTTTCAATTCATATGTTCCAAAAATAAAATTAAAAATGAATGTTAAAACATTCGTCTACGGGATTTTTAACTAGATAAACTATGTCAACCCTTGTGGAATGTTTTGGAAAATGCGAAACGCAAAGCATTCTTCTATCAACTTATTGTTTAAACAGTTTACCCAAAATAATATGAAACATTTCCCAATGAAAGAGTTGTTGTATTTATTCATGTGCAAGCCGTAGAATTTAAACATGTTACTAAGTGAAAATGTCAACCTTTAATTGCAACAATTGGCCAAAATTATCTTGCAGTCTCAAACACTCAAAATGGAAACTCATCATCAGAGATTTATTAAAACTATAAATGTTTAATAACTTATTAGACAAAATCATTTAGTAAATACTTTTTGTACGTTTCAATGGTCAAAATAATACATAAAATTGGATTTCAAATTGTGTAAAACTTAATTTTCTTTGATACTTATACATTAATTACCTGTTGAATTCGAAGTCGCGGATTACTTAAACTTAGCGACATCAATACTTGTATACATTTATCAGTGTTACATATTGGGCAAAAGCCTAAAGGAGTGAAAAACAGAATCTTTGACATCATATTTAAATGAAAGAATGTGTTGATCTCTTCGACTACAGATGATTTGACAACCATTTGAACCGTAAAAACCAACAACCATTTCTACATTGTACAAACATTTTCCCCCAAAAGTATCTTCGTATAATGATAATCTCATTATAAGTAAAAAAAGTATATCAGACAACTACGTACTATATTTTTATACCCCCCGCTTGATCTATATATTTTAAAATTTCAACATTTCTTTTTCCAACATGCTCTAAAAACGTAATTCAAGGTCTGATCATAAACAAATTTTAATGTTAAATTTTGAGTTGAAAAAAATGATGAGTGAAAAAGCAAAATTGAAGATGGAAAGATAAGCGTGTTTATTTGGTGAAAACAATCTGTAAATTTTCTCTGGTCGTCGTTTTGAAATGTTTTTTTTTGTTCAAATGAATAGTATATTCTAGTTATATATGCAAAAGCAAAGATAAGTAAAAGAAAAATGTAAAGTAAAATATCGACAACTTAAATTGGGAGGTGTTTGTGGGGGTAGTCGTGTTGCGCACCTCTTATTTAATTAGTGTTTGATAAATATTTTTTAGGATTTAAGAAATTTGACAATCGACTGATCTTTTTATATAAATTTACAGCATACCTTTTATAAACTATTTCTTTCAGATTGATTAGCTTAATTGGTAAGCATATCTTCATGCATATTAAAATAACATTTCTACCTACGTTGTTTTACCTTAGTATTTTCAATCATGAATTTAACAAAGCAAAAACAATTTCCTTTGTATGAGATTCGACTTGTGGCTTGATCTAGGAAACACCGATAATATACTAATGATATTTTATTTTTCAATGATGCATATTTCATGAACCAATATTTTCATATAATATACTCTATTAAAAACTCTCGATGGAAGAAATAAAACTTCGTTGACGTAATTCACATTGAAGAATAATCAATTATATCAAATTTGCAACACTAATATATTTTTTATGAACAATCGTATTTTAAATGGATTCTGGTTTTGTTAATATAAAACAATAATCGCTAGCTTAATGTTTCAATTACCCAAGTCAAATTATTCAGGCATTAACAATATCTTATATTTTCAAACGTATTTTTCAACATCAGAAACGATGTAGATTACGCCAAGAAAGTGACAATTCATTTTAAATGGCAAACGCTTGTACATTACCATGTTTAGCATAAACATCAAGTATATTTGAGATAAAAGGCAGGACTACCCGTTAATTGGTAGTCAACAGTTTGTGTATTGGTTTGCGTAGATATTTAAGGTATGGACAGAAATCGATGTCACAGAACAAAATCCTGTTTTTATTCATTATCTATTTTCTTCTTGTACAGTTGACAGTGAAATTATTAAATGGTATTCTGATGATTGGACGGACAGAATTACATAAATTTCGATACTTTGATACTTTATAAGACAAAGAAAAACTATGGAAATAATATGAACTCCAGATGATTTTCCATTTGTGTGTAGATTATTGGACAGAGTAACAAAGTAACATTTTATCATTTTCTACGTCTTTATCGTTTAGAAGTTTCGAAGGCAAAAGAACATTTTTCCGGAGACAAAACTAGCTTAAACAATGCCGTCACAACCCGTGTACAGCTTTAGGACGCGATTGCGTATGTGTTTTGAAGTAGTTGCTGGATATATGTCTCAGTTGTCATGTATTGCTCAGGCAGGGTGTTTTGACGGATGTAAAATTGATATTATTTTCTTACTTTACAATATTGGAGACGCTTTACTTGATGCCATCCTCCGACCAAATATACCTCAAATTGTCTGTTTTTCGTTTTATCCAGAATACCATTTGAAATGTCACCACTTGGAACAACATGAAGAAATAGAGGATGAAGTACAAAAGAGAGCAACGACATATCTGATTCTACATAAGCTTCTGACGAACTGTCCGGCATTGGTTCTAGGAATGTTTTGTGGAGCCTGGAGTGACAAATATGGCCGTAAATTACCATTTGTTATGCCCAGTACCGGAACTATCTTTGCTGTTTTATTTTACATGGGAGCAAATATGACTGCAGGTGCTGCTCTACCAGCCTTTCTTGTCGGATCTGTGGTACACGGATGTTTTGGAAAAACTGCAATGATTACAATGGCCGCTAACAGCTACGTTACAGATATTACTGACGCCGAAAAAAGAACAAAGAAACTTGGATTTTTAGCTGCTATGCAGTTTATAGGAATGTGCTTTGGTTCATTATTAGGAGGCGTTTTAATAGATACCACATCCATTTTGACAACATATCTCATGGTTTCGGTCCTAAATTTGATGGTTGTAGTTCTTGCATTGAGTATTCTTAAAGAAACTGTTCAACCTATCGACGAAGGAGACTGTCTTCCATGTAGCTCATTTTGTCAATTAAGTAACGTGACAGACTCAATAAAAGTCCTCACAAAAGAGCGAGAAGGAAACAAGAGAAAAGGTATCATTGCGTTATTTGCAGTTTTGTTGCTCCATCAGACTTGCCGGACAGGTCTTACTGACGTTACCCTGCTCTATACAGAACGATCGCCTTTAAGTTGGCCAACATCCTGGTTTGGCTATTTATCAGCTTTGGACAATGCATCTATGGGCATTGTCTTACTCGTATTGCTGCCAGTATTTTCAACGTATTTGAAACTGAACGATGCGACTATCAGCATTATTGGAATGGTTTGTGCATGTACCAGATTTCTTATATTAGCTTGGAGTGAGGAATCGTGGATGGTTTGGCTAGCTATAATTATTGGAAGTCTTGCAGGAATTATCAATTCACCCGTCCGCTCCCTTCTCAGCAAGCTTGTTAATGAAAACGAAATTGGAAAAATGTTCTCAATTCTTGGAACAGGAGAAACTATAGCCAAATTTGCGGCTGTTGTCTTTACATCTATATATGGATATACTCTGAACATATTTGCTGGTATGCCATTTGTGATAGCTGCCATTTTGTACACTATTATGATTTTATTAGTTCTCTTAATGCATGTCAAATTTAAATCTGACCGATACGAGGATTTAGGCGGAAAAGCGACCGCTAATGGAATTGCACAGCCTGTGAATTCAACTGATAAACCCCAAGAGGTAAAACTAGAAATGAATAATATTGCCAATCACTCAGATGAGCCGTCTCATTATCAGACAATTCATATAGAAAATCATATAGACCATGTAGGCAACCACTCGGAACATATTGGGCTTTACAGTAAGTGAATCGTGATAGATTGTTACACATTGTGATCTCTACCTACATTATTCAAATGTGGAATATATTGTACAGCTTTAAATTTGCATAAAATGTTATTTTTATGTACAAGAAATGAATTTATATCTACATAAATATTTTTGAAGAGTTTTTCCTGTTTTAATCATATATATTTGCTAAAGAGAGTTTAACGCTTATATTCAAATCAGAATACCCCGAATTATCTTTGCAATAATACTATTTGTATAAGGTCCACCGACATATTACGTTAGCTTTCATGTTTTGGTCTGCTTAATATTAATTTATTTATATATATTTGCAGTTTAAAATGTCGCGTTATTTAATTTTTGATCTGCATTTACAGTGTAATGCGAGGCATGAATAAATTGGCAAACGAATACCGAAGTACAAAATTATGAAAGGGAGAATTCCATCGCTAATGAAGAGGTCCAGTGTTTATGGATACTAAAAGTGACATTGAAAAGAACTTATTTGTTCCACTAAAAACTAAAAAAAATTAAAAATATAAAACCGATGACTACATAGTAAATGACTTTAGGCAAATACGATGGCATTTCTTTTTTTGCTCTTTCTGTGCAAAATACTGTTTCCGTCTATGAAATGGAAGAAATGGATCTTGCAACTTGATTTGAATCATGAAATTGATACACAGACACTGAACTATTATTTCTATAAAATTCAGACTTCTCTGACAGTTTTGTCTGATTTTGCCTTTTTTTGGCTTTCTATAGGGGAAGTTGGACTCTGATTGAAAAATTTGAACAAGAAACAATACAATTTTATGTTTTTCTGTCATTCTACAAATTTCCAAGATCTAACGAAAACTTTAAATTTTTTACATGTTTTTCGGTCCTTTTCACTTCCTGTAATAAGCTTTTAAAATCAAAATACACACCTCAGATGAAATGCATGTAAAAACATAGCAAAAATAATTTTACATACTGGTGTAAACACACCACTTTTGGTATCGCAAAAATCCTTCGTTTCAGTTCCTGTCAATGAAAATTTTGCAAAAGTAGTAAGAAATAAAGATGTCGAATACTTTGGAACATTCTGTACATCAAATAATTATTTTCAATTGAAACCTAAATAAAGAAATATCGGACACAATGGTTGAATAATACAACAGAGATACCTAAATCTGAGCATCTTGGTATATCTCCCATTATACCGAATTTTGCTCTTGTAACGTGTAGAATTCCTGTCCTATAAAATGTAGTTTTATACTTGGCATACTTTAATTACTTGTTACTTTTCACTTTAGGTATCCGAATACAATTTAGTGGAGATGCATTGCTACGTGTACAGGCATAAAATGAAGGAAAACTTTACTCCGACTTAACAACCAAAGAGCAACATTTCTCCCAGAAATTTTATCGGGGTTTCTAGTGAGAACTTTTTGTGTAATTAAATTTGAGAAAGGTGGCACATAATTGTAAGTCGAAATAAACTTAAATACACAAATATATTTGACACAACGTAGGCGAAAAATAATAGACTTTGTTCATTTATATTTATCAATAATTAGCAGTTTCCAAATACTAGATACTTGATCGTTGCTAAAACCATACGAAATAGGATTTAAAAGGATAAATTTAATGACAAAGACTCAATTAATCGCAATCCTTGAAATTAAATCAAACATTAAGATGTTTAGATGTTGAAATTGACACAAATAATTTAAACATGCTTCATTCCAGCTTGATTGCTTGACAAATCCATTTATGTTAAGCTGCAATTCGTTTCCTGAAGGATCGTCATATCTTAAATGAGTAAATCCAAGTGTGATCGAATATTGGCCGTTTTTGAAATTCCCTAACCTTTTGTTAAAACAACCGCATAAAAACGTGTTTCTAGTTGAATAAATCAGGCTATTTCAGATGTTGAAATACATGCTGTAAATGTCACAAGCTAATGTTTATAATTTGAGTGACAATGCTATGTTTATTCGTCTTTATCAAAATTTTCACAATTCATTGTGTTCTGTCACACTAAAATAAGGAATTATTGGATGAATAATTCTGAGAACAGCTAATTTTATTGCAAGTTTACAAGGATAATCGAAGATTTCTCCAAGAATTACTTCCCAAGATAATGATACTTTTAACAGGTTCGATCGTAAATAGACTATAGAACTTATATAGAAATTGAAATGTGTTTGATATCATAAAAATTCTTGATTTCTCATGATATAATATCACATATCAATCAGCAAAAGAAAATAGAATTCTAATTTTGTTAAATACATGTTTTTGTCGAAAACACTGGTAAAACTTCATTTTAACCTCCAACTAGTTTTGAAATAAGAGGAAGAGAAAAAATGAATCATTCAACTTCTGGACGTAAATTTGTTTATTATTTTAGGATACCTTTAAATTTTGCGATATTCATGAAGTAACACTTCAAATAGATTTCGTTGTTCCATCCATAGCTTGTTTTTACCATGTATTTGTAGAGACATTGTCTCATTTGCATGTGATCCATAACCTTTCAATGTTTATTTAAGTCCTGCAATGTGAAGTACGTCAAAAGATTCACCGTGAGAGAGATGTATGCCCCTTCTATTTCAGTTTCAATAGGGACTTTCTCATATTGATAAACTTTCTCTCAATTTGAAAATTATAATCTATCCAACAGCAAAAGAAAATACAATTCAAAGTTTGTTGAATGCATGCTGTTCTTATTAAGAATAGTGATGAAATTTCATTTACTTCCAACCAGTTTTGGGATAAGAGATAAAAAATTTTGATGAATCAACCAATTCTGGATATAAAATTTGTTTACTATTTTAGGTGTCGTATGCATCGTGTTATATACCTTTACATTTCGTATTATACACGATTAAATCTATAAATGATAAATGAAGGAGTTATGTTTTACGTAGGTACAAAATGTTCATTTTTAAAAAGGGAAGAACAGGTATCTTCTAGTCGAAGTATATAGGTAAATTGAACCTGACCGATTTTCTTCTTAAATAAGACAAAACAAACTTTCCACAGTTTAAAATTTTTTAGCCTTCAAAATATATCAAAGGCTGTCTTTTTGAGTTTCTTTGTACAGTCAATACGGAATCTCATTGTAATTTTTCCCCTACGATTTACTTTGCCTTTGCGCGAAACTTTAGTTCGTCAAACCAATGAAAATCGGTATCAATATTTGAGTTTTTCAAGTGCAGAACCCCAAATGCTTTATCATTGTATTAACATATTATGTCAAAAGTGCGAATTCTGTTCCAAAATAACGTATTCCCATATGTTATATCATAACTTATTCCATTCATGAAACATTGGCTATTGTCACCTGTAATGTCAAGGCCTGTAAGACCAGTATCTTCAAATCTTAAGACTACTAGCAGAAACAGAATCAATTATCAAACATGTGTTTTACACATTTTTATTAGGGATTAAGCTTTGGGGGAAAGGTGTAGGGGCATTCGAAAGCAAGGGGGGAAAATAAGCGATTCTGCGTTTCGGATGAGTAAGCATGACCTAATGTTCACAAATCAAATCGGTCGAGAAAGATGACAAGTTTCTCTAAATCTACTAAAATATGCGTGTTCCCCGAATCTTCTAGAACATGCGTGATGCATATAAATATTGTAAATGGTGAATAAAAGGATATGGAGTAAATGCACATGAGACAAAGTCTCTACAAATACATGGTAAAAAACAAGCAATGGAACAACGCTTTTATTGTTGTTCTTCATCTTGAAGTCACCATGAGGCCTTCAACAATGAGCTTTGCTCATACCTCATAGTAAGTTCAAGACGGTAAAAGTTCATGTAAACCATGATGGCGACCTCTAAACCTCTAGAATAACATTAATTATAACGGTATGGGTGATGAATCAGGTATAACACTGATGTTGGTGCATTTGCATTCTCTTAAGATATTCTCTGTTTTATTGGCAATTATTAATGTACAATTTTGAAACAGATATAATGGAGTAAATTTGATAAATTTGTCAAATAATATAAAGGGATATATTCTGATCTCATTTGGGGATGGTAGTAGGAAAAGAACATAATATGTGTAGGAATCATATACAGGCAATGGAACGAAATGGACTTCCGGTTTTACCGCCATATAGCAACTGTTTTGTGTGATTTTTTTTATATAATTTGTTTTTTGTGTTTATTACTTCTTCAGTTTGATTTCATGTTCAATATTGTCTATGTTTTATTATGTGAATAGATACTATATTTTTCAAAATCTGGCTGACTTAACTAATTATATCTTATTATCCCCGCACTTTCGAATGAAAGTTCGGGGATATTGTCGTTGGCCTCGTCCGTCCAAGTGATTTTTTGAACAGAGCAAAAACACTGTCCCTAAAGCTGCTTAGTCAGGGATTTGTTCAACCTTTGTTAATTTCATCCCTCAAGAAATTCTATGGCCATAGCATCATTGAAAGATATGACGTGTCAGTATCCCAAATGAAAGTGGACATTTTCAGCTAGATTCACGTCTTCCCGGATTTGACTACCGACTTTGACATTTTCCCGGATTGAATCACTCACAGTGTGACGGGTGCTGTTAACAGAGCAGGACATGCTTACCCTTCCGGAGCACCTGATGTCACTCTTAGTTTCACTGGAGTTCACACTGTGAGTGCCTTTGTTCTGAATGTTGTGGTTTCTGGTTCTGTGCTTTGTGTCTGTCTGGCGTCATTGTTTTTGTGTCTAACGTCATTGTTTTCTGTGTTCTCGTTTTTGCCCTGTCTTTGGACTTCGATTTTTGTGAATATCACCCCTTTGTTCCTTCGGTATTCTACTGCCGTTGTTCCGTCTGTCTGTCCGTCCGTCCGTCACAAATCCTTGCGACGCGAAATCCTCCTACATT
>MJUU01074245.1:0-20441 GCA_002080025.1 Modiolus philippinarum
TCACATTTTAGTTAATGGAAGTTGTTCCCGCATAGTAATCACAATAAAAACATTATAATCCATCTCAGAAATCCTACCGGTTTCACTCTTTCGGGGATATTCATGGATAACAGTACTAGCAGTTACGCAACGTCATAGATGCAATAGCAACAAGAACTGTAACTAACATTCGGGTAAATTATCGACGTTATAAAATGAAGATATACATTATACATTTAATGCAAGTCTGAACTTCTGAATAAACAACGCTTCTTTATTTTCTCTTTGTTGCTGCGTATTTTCGTTGTAAATTGGTATATTGGAAGTTCAGAAATAAATTGTGTGCGCATTCATCAATGTGGCCGCTTAACGGAATCATTCTGGTTCTGGGATCTCTAATCTGCTGTCTATGTACTGTCATTCTTTTTCTGATAGTTTGTCCTGTCTGTCCAATATAATTTTCGTTACAGCCGCGACAACAGTTATAACATATATTACGTTTGATGATGTACATGTCCTGCTGCGTTTAACTTTAAATACAAATCCATTTTTGAATTGAAAGGTAGATCCTTCACTCATATATGCGCAATTACCACAGGTTGTTGTTCCGCATTTTGTGACTGTTGGAATTTCAAGTGTTCTTGGTAGTTTTGCACTTGTAATTATTTTTTTAAGAGATTTTGGCTGTCTTTTACTTTTAATAACCGTGGTCTTTTCCAAAACTTTGCGCATACGGGTATCAGTTTTCAACATCTGTAAATTGTTGTATATTACATTAATTGCCTCATTATTTCTTGGATTAAATGTTGACACATGTGGAATAATTTCATTTTCAGCTTTGTTTTTTATCCTCAATAATTCCTGTATGTCTATACTCTTTGCTTTTTCTATTCCATATTCAATAAGTGTTTTAGGATAATTTCGATTTTCTAAAAAATGTTTTAATTCTTCTAGTCGGATATCACGGGTTGATATATCTGTCACGATAGTACAAATTCTTTTGGCGAGATTAAAGGGTATAATACATCGTGTGTGTTTAGGATGGCACGAATTAAATAAAAGATATTGTTTAGAATTAGTCGGTTTATAATATATATCGGTTGCGATTTTGTTTCCTATCTTTTTAATTAATATATCTAAAAAAGGCAATTCCTTCATACTATATTCCATAAATATATATATATATATATATATTTAAAGACTTTATTTCCTATTGTTTTTATTTTTAGTAATAATATATTTTTTACAGTTAAAGGATACGTAGGAAAGTCAATTTAAATGGTGAAAACTTACTGTAAAACCGTATTTAAGACAACATTTATTGTATATGTATCATACAACGGTAGAATACCGAAGGAACAAAGGAGTGAAATTTACAAAAGTCCAAAGGCATGGCCAAAACGAGAACACAGCAAATATTGACGTTAGATACAAAACAATGACAGATACAAAGCACAGAAATAGAAATCACAACATTCAAAACTAAGCACTCACAGTGTGAACACAGATCACAACATATAAAACTCCTTCGAAAGGATATGAAGACTGGTAGAGGAATAAGAAAACTTTTTGAAAATTTAACTTCATCATATCTTTTCGAAAAATGTATTTACTTCAAAGATGAATCGCTTTGAATCAATTAGTTACGGGTAGTACCGAGAAGTCACCCATCAGTCACGAAATTTAAGTAATGTATGTTACGTAAAATAAGTAAACTACTTTTCTATCTGTCAGAATTTTACGGATTGTTGACTGACCAACCACTGTTAGATGACTGATCGCTGACGTCTGACAGACCTGATAATGATAGCTCTTTAAGTAACAGCTACTGAAGAAAGGACTTTTCAGAGGTGTTTGCTGCAAAAATTCCAAACTTTCACCTTTATGTCAATTACATCTCTGAATATGAACGCAGAATTCGTTTTTTTTAACAAAGCCATAATAACAGGGGATGAAAAACATAAAGATTAAGCTCCTTTGGTTATTTTTTATCAGGAAAAACTGACAACATGACCACATCATATGATAGACCAGTATCAGCGATTTTAACCAACTCGTTCAGATGTACGAACAATGAAATTGTATCACAGTTTGTTTTGTGTGATGGTTCTCCAGATTGTTCTGATCAATCAGATGAAGACAGATGTGGTAAGTTAATACAGTTTGTTTTGTGTGATGATTCTCCAGATTGTTCTGATCACTCAGCTGAAGACAGATGTGGTAAGAAAATACATAATGTTGTTTAAATATGATCATTATGCTCATCAATTGGTTATTCGTATGAATTTTCTAATCAAATTATGTGTTCGTGAATTGCAGTTTATGAATGTCTTTGTACTAGATTTGACCTTCTATTTCGAAATTTTTAATAATACGTACTTCTTAAAATCGAAATATTATCGGTTGAAAATTTTTTGTATAATCTGTATTTAAGGAATGATCAAACACTTAATCTATATCTAAGGAGTGATCAAACACTTAACAAATCAGAAAGTAATCTGAATAGAAAAACAGGAGGGAAACGGGGAATGTGTTAAAGAGACAGCGACCCAAAGGAGAGTAATAACAACTCAAAGGCACAATAAGATTTTAAATGAACCCAACAGCAGGTCGAATCTACAATGTACCCATGAATAAGGTGATTGAAGTTCATCGAAATAAAGACAATCCTAGACACCTTTAAACATAAAGTAAACTAAGTAGAAACTAAGTAAAAATACAGTGGACATTGTTCAGAATTCTTTAATCTCCAACGAGGTGTTCGCCAAAGGGATGCTCTGTCACCCTATATTTTTATTCTGGTACTTGAGCTTTTGAGTGCAGCCATAAAAAATAATCAAAATATATCTGATATTAAAGTAAACGATACAGAATATCTACTAAGTCAATATGCCGATGATTCAAGTTTAACACTTGATGATGATGAGACCTCTTTACATGAAGTTTTTAAAATTTTACAAAGATTCTCTGAATGTGCTGACTTGAGAGCAAATTATGACAATTATTATAAGAAAGATAACAGGAAACACCTACAATGGCCGTAAACCACAATCACATTCCACAATCCACCAGGGAACCGCACGAGAAAAACAATAAAATGACAATAGACAAACATGGACAACGATAGGAACTCGGGATAGCCGGACTTGGTACCGGCACTAGCAAGAGCTAGCGGTAGGGATAAACCAGTTTATGGGTACCCAAACCTCCCCTTTCTCTATCCCGTTTCCCTATAGTATAATAAAACATACAAATAAAACCCAATACAGGTAGACTACTAATTCCAAGACCACAATCTTGAGAAGGAAAGAAAAAGACAAAACGTAATTTTTACACCTCTTTGAGTTTATGGTCTTCCAAACGTTTAGATTTTATCTGCACTGAAGAGACATAAGTTGTCGAAATGCGCATATGCAGAAATTAAATTCACAGTAACTTCGGTATTTAGTTATTAGAAAGATGGGTCGAGGAGTGCTCGCCGCTAAACTGCCGGCTAGCTCAAGGAGCCTAGTCTGCTGGTAAAACACTGTCGCACTGCGTAATAAAGATCAAACTCAAAACTCCCCGAAGGGTTTGGTAAAGAATTATCATAGATTTCAGTAGACATCGGCAGTATCAGTGAGAGGCCAGTATACCTGTAATATCTTCAGGTCATTTGATCCCAAAGCCAATTTAACGGAACCCTGAAGAATATCCTGTCAATATCCCCTATTACGTAAAGAATGTAAGTTACGTCCCAGTTTTTCTGGATTTTTTATCAGTTTTTGACATTTTTTAACAACATTTCCATAAAATCAAGGGTGAGAAATGCCCTTTGTAATAAGCTGTTTGCGAGTCGCACCATATTTAGAAATCAAATCTTTATATCTTCTATAAAACTTCTTAAAGGTGTTAATCAATTTATGAAATCTGTAACCTTGTTGTAAAAGTGGGGAAGAATTTTTACGTGACAAGCGATTTTTGTGGGTACTAAATGGAAAATATAAACTTTAAGGTATTCAATTCGATTTATTTGCTGAAAATAAAACACATCAAAACCTGATTGATGCCGTTATCAACATTAACCAAGTCCTTGAAGACAGGACTTACAAGAATTTGTCTCTTCTTGGTAAAATTACATTAATAAAATCATTGGCATTACCTATACTTGTTCATCCTTTATCTGTTCTTGAGAATCCTTCTTCAGAATTTCTTAATGAAATTCAGAGCATTTTTTTCAACTTTCTTTGGAGTGGAAAAAAAGATAAAATAAAGCGTGATGTTTTAATAGGTGATTTAAGTGAAGGTGGACTGAAAATGGTGCATATAGACTCTTTTAGTAAGTCAATAAAAATGTCTTGGATTCATAAGCTATTATACCCTTTGAACCATTCTCAGTGGAAAACTCTTCTTTGAGAAAGCAGATACACTTATTTAGTAGTAGGGAAAGACAAAACATATTTTGTAAAGAACCACACTGAGTCAAACAAGAAGTACACTGAGAATGACGTAATCAAGATGTTGGAATTTTTAATAGATAATATTTTTGTCGAATTTGGAGGCCGTGTTTTTCAACAGACAATCGGGATTCCCATGGGAACTAACTGCGCGCCACTTTTAGCTGATCTCTTCCTTTTTTCATATGAGGCGAAGTTTTTACAAGGGCTTACACAGAAAAAACAAAAACATTTAGCCCAGTCCTTCAATTTCAGCTTCCGCTACATAGACGATGTACTTTCTCTTAATAATCCAAAATTCAAGGAATATTTACACCAGATCTATCCCAATGAGCTTGAAATTAAAGAGACTACCGATACACCTACTTAAGCTTCGTATTTAGATCTTTTAATTTACATTGACGAAGAGGGACGTTTGAAATCTAAGCTGTATGACAAACGTGATGATTTTAACTTCCCAATTGTGAACTTTCCCTTTCTGAGCAGCAATATACCTGCCTCTCCAGCCTATGGAGTGTACATTTCACAGTTGATTCGTTACTGTCGGGCATGCAGTTTATACAGTGACTTTTTAGTTAGAGCAAAAACACTGTCCCAAAAGCTGCTTAGTCAGGGATTTGTTCAGCCTTTGTTACTTTCATCCCTTCAGAAATTCTATGGCCGTCACCATGACATCATTGACAGATATGACGTGTCTGTGTCCCAAATGAAAACGGACATTTTCAGCTAAATTTCACGTCTTCACGGATTTGACATAACCGGATTTGACTCAACCCCGGATTGACTCACTGATAGTGTGACGTGTGCCGCTAGCGGAGCAGGACATGCTTACCCTTCCGGAGCACCTGATGTCACTCCCGGTTTTCATGGGAGTTCACACTATGAGTGCCTTAGTTCTTAATGTTATCTTTTTATTTCCGTGCATTGTAGCTGTCTCACGTCCTTGTTTTGTCTTTGTTTTTATCTGTTACCGTTTCTGCCATGTCTTTGGACTTCGATTTTTGTAGTCATCGCTTCCCTTGTTCCTTCGGTATTCTACTGCCGTTGTTTTAGATTCTTTTAGAAACTCTACAAAAATATAGTGGGGATAAAATTTTTTTGGGAGGGAAGGATATTATTTTCCTCGCCTGTCTATGTGATACGGGGAGTATGGTCCTGTCCTTGATCTCGCGCCGAGTCGCCAAGAAGAAAAAGAAGCATCGAAATACCGTGCGATTACCCAAAAACTATAGATCTCAGCTAGCAGGTGAAGACGCTGCTCCTGCAGTCTGCCTGAAAAATTATTAGGATGAGAAGGATCAGCTTCGTCAACCTTCTGCCCCCATTAGTGATGAATTGAATGAGCATGCGCCGTAGGGAGGGTTCTTCCAATCGCGCCTCGCTCGGCTACGTCTCGCTCCCCGCTCATTCCCGAATCCTCCAGATCAAAGTGCCAAGTGACCAAAAAAAAAAAAAAACAGTTTCCCAATCCGTTTTGGATTGGAAAATTTTGCGTCCTTACCTCGATTTTTTTACTTCCTCACCAGATCGTAGGAGAGGTATTGCCGATTGGATTTCTTGCTCAGCTTGAATCCAGTGCTCCGAACGAAAGCTCCTTGCAAGGGACCCTTCTCTTTGTTAAGAGTGGGCCAACCCCATACTCTGGTGATTTCTCCTTCTCGATTTTTCAGAGTGAGAATCCTGCTTTAGCCAAATTTTCCTTCCACTTCTACCACCTCCAAGATCTTATAGATCACTCCTGTGGGCAAGTCCTTCCATATGAGGACTTCCTGATTCTGGTCCTTCATCTCTTCCTGGAATGCATCTTCGCTGATGAAATCGTCACCCCCATCTTGAGAGATTTCGACGAATCCATTGTGTACGAAAGTCATATTTCTCGTATTTACCCTATGATCAATAGGAATGCCGTCCGTTTGCATTATGCCTTCGAGGTGGGGATTTTTATGCAGGATTCTGCATGAGTTGGGCAGAATTGTCATTTTCATACTACTTATGTGACATAGTAATTGTTAAGGTTTGTTGATTGATGTATGTGACATAGTAATTGATCGGATTTGTTGATTGATGTATGTGACATAGTAATTGATAAAGTGTGTTGATTGATGTATGTGACACAAGTGTTGTTAAGGTTTATTGATTGATGTATGTATTGATGAGAGACAAACCGTCCGTCAAAAGAACGAGCAATCCATGGACAACGGCAACATCGGACAAAAAAGAAAAATGAAGACACTGATACAGATGAACAACACGAACCCAATACAAACCATGTGTTAGATCAGGTGTACTGATGGAGAAAGCGTCTCCTGCTTCTCATAAGACATCCGCCGTGTTTAACATGTCAACTCCGCTTAAGTCCAATTCGGTAGAGGAATAATAAACTTCATTGTAAAGGGAAAGATCTGTTGTTATCCGGTAAACAGATATTCCATTGACATCCACAAGATACACATAGTAATTGTTAAGGTTGTTGATTGATGTATGTAACAAAGTAATTGCTTATTATGTCTGGTTGACACTCATCCCATATGTCCTCGTTATTGAAAAACATTACTTCTTGGTGTTCTGGCTTGTCCAATATTCAGTTGCACACTACAAGAAAAGATAAACAGCTGCGCCAAGAGCGCATGATACGCCCGTCCCCACTTTAAAAGCAAACTGATTAAATGATTCTTGAAATTAAGGACTCCATATGATCAAACATGACAAGGGACTTCTGATATGTATCAATTATTTCATCTGATGTTAAGCAGTAAAAAATGTATATTGGTTTAGGGGTAGTAATGTCTTAAAATAAAAGATTTCAATGTGTAGACAGAAAGTACAATTTCATACGTTTTTTGAAATAATCAAAGTCCTATAACTCTGGAACAAAAATCCTTACACAAAATAAAACGATCGAGAGCTTTCTTCCGTCATATCCAACAATCTTGCAAAGTTTCAAGAAAAATGAATAATGCGTTCTCTACCTAAAATATGACATGTGGACGGAAATATTATTTCATGCTTTTTTTAAATAATCAAAGTCCCATAACTCTGGAACGAAAAATCCATCGACAAAATAAAATGATAAGGAGCTTTCTCTCGTCATACCCAACAATCCTGCAAAGTTTCAAGAAAAATGATCAAGGCGTTCTCTAGTTAGAGTACGACATGTGGAAAAAATTGAGATTTCAAGCTTATTTGAAATAATCAAAGTCCCATAACTCTGGAACGAAAAATCCATCAACAAAATAAAACGATAGGGAGCTTCCTTCTATCATACCCAACAATCCTGCAAAGTTTCAAGAAAAATTATCGAAGCTTTCTCTAGTTAGAGTACAACATGTGGACGAAAATTGCAATTTCAAGCTTTTCTGAAATAATCAAAGTCCCATAGCTCTGGAACGAAAAATCCAAAGACAAAGTAAAACAATAGGGAGCTTTCTTCCGTCATACCCTACAATCCTGCAAAGTTTCAAGAAAAATGATCAAAGCGTTCTCTAGTTAGAGTACGACGTGTGGACGGACGGACAGACGGACAGACGGACGGACGGACACCGGTATACCATAATACGTCCCCTCAAAGACGTGTGTATAAAAACTGCTAGTGTTGCGAAATAAACAATTATTTTTGTTATGCTGTATGATCTTCAGCAGTATAAGAATGAAATTATATGGAACATAATTCAAATATAGCCTGGAAGACGAACAAATCAATATTTAAGTAGGAGACAAATGGTTAAGGACACGCAGCGTTTGCAATACACGGAATGAAGCCTCAATATTCTTACGGGGTTACAATCTTGATAGAACAGTTAATGCCTCTAAAACGTAAGGTAAAATGCATATGTCAGACAAGCCTGACTAATTGGTTGTTTTATATTCTAGGGGGCGTTAAACAACAATCAATCAATCAATCAATATTCTAGGACATCTCTGGTCACAGAGCAGTGATTTTGACCTAGTGGTTTAAAAACACAAAAAAGCCAAAAAATAACCAAGTCCTATTATACACTTTTGTCATGCTTTACAAATGTTTCAAACAACGGCAGTAGAATACCGAAGGAACAAAGGGGTGATATTCACAAAAATCGAAGTCCAAAGACAGGGCAAAAACGAGAACACAGAAAACAATGACGTTAGACACAAAAACAATGACGCCAGACAGACACACAGCACAGAACCAGAAACCACAACATTCAGAACAAAGGCACTCACAGTTTGAACTCCAGTGAAACTGAGAGTGACATCAGGTGCTCTGGAAGGGTAAGCATGTCCTGCTCTGTTAACAGCACCCGTCACACTGTGAGTGATTCAATCCGGGAAAATGTCAAAGTCGGTAGTCAAATCCGGGAAGACGTGAATCTAGCTGAAAATGTCCACTTTCATTTGGGAAACTGACACGTCATATCTTTCAATGATGCTATGGTGACGGCCACCACAAGGGATTCCCACTAATCAATTGCTCATGTCAGACAAGTCTGATAAATTGGTTGTTTAAAATTCGTCCTAATGGGCACACTTGATGCTGGCCGTGATGAACTCTGTATAAAAAAACAAAATGTCCTATATTCTATATAAGAATAGGTCAATTCGAACATTTCGGGCAAATGTTTTATTATGAGTTTCACAGAGAGACGGTAACTTTGTCTTATAGCTAAATCCCTTCAATAGTCAAAAGGCTATTTGAGCGTAAGTTATCTTACTTGAATTAGCTAGGCTATGGAATAGCCTAGCTATATGGATAGTTCTTGGGGGGGGGAGTGAGGAGTACGCTTGCGCAGTGAGGAGAACGCATGCGCAGAAGACTATTGACCAATAGGAATTTCAGATTTTCGAAAATCAAAATGGCGTCCAGTTTCGTCCTTATAAAACGAGGCGGGGTTTAATTTTTCTGTTTCCTTGTGGAAGTTGAACAATATTATAAACATTTACTATAGGTGATACTGGGAACAGGTTTGTAGAGGATGATGGGTTTGGTATTGCAATATCGCTTAGCCCGATTTATAAATATAGATATGATAAAAAGAATAAGAGAAGTGATGTATAAATTTAAAACCAGAAGTTAATAAATTATGATGAGGTATTGTGCAAGAATCAATAATATACAAATACTATAGAATACTTTTCAATTGTGTTAAACAAAGCGTGATTGTAGTTTGCGGAGATACTTAGGCAATGGAGAACGAAAGGAAGAATAAAGAGCTACCGGTGTTTATGTGTGTGTGCTGTAAAAGGTTTATGTTTCGAAGCCAAGTACACGAGAAAGAATTTTATGCAAAATATGAGAGGCTGAAAGAAATGGTAAAAGGAGAGAAGCATATTGTGTGTAAAACGTGTAACTCTTACGTGTGTAAGGAGGCTATTCCTCCTCAAGCAATGATAAATAATTTAGAAATGGATGAAGCTCCTTTTGAAGAATTAAATACGCTAGAACAACATTTAATTTCTCCAGTTTTACCATTTTACAAAATTGTTATTTTACCTAAGAGTGATCAGCGAGCTGTACATGGTCCAGTTGTGTGTGTAGAATCAATCGCAGCAAGTAGTTTCGAAATAGCAGATTATTTAAATGAATTTCTAATAGCATCCTATGTTAAAACCAATACGGCTAAGACGGCCATCTTGGTTGGCAGATAGGGTCAACTGATAAATTCTAAAATGGATTGAGTTAGTGACCATTCTATCAAAGTCTGGTTCCAGTTTAGTGAATAATTCTAGAAAAAAAGTTTCTTTAATGAAAGTCTCATTGGGTGCTATGTTAAACTAAGTTCTGTTGGGGCGGCTATCGTGGTTGGCAGACTGTGTCATCAAATAAAAGTCGGAAAGGGACCTAGCTTGTCACTTTATGCCATTAAATTATGTCTATTAATTATGGTTACATTTAATGGTATAATTTTAATGGCTTTTTCCATTAAATTGATTTTCTTTACCATTAAAAAGTTTAATAATAACCAATAAAAAAGGCATGAACTGGAAATTATGGCCATTAATTATGACTATTAATTTTTTCATTAATGGGCATGACTTACTAGGCAATTTCCATTAAATTAAATGTATATAATGGCCATTATTTTTTCTTAGTTAGGGGTTAATGGGCATGAATTCTTTTACCCAAAGATTAATCGGCATTAATTGTAACCATAATTGATAGCACCATTACTTTTTCGAGATATTTAATGGTCATTACTGTATTTCAAAGGGCATTAATTTTTTGTTTGCTGTTTTTTAATGGCCATTAAAATATCAATTAATTTTTATAAGCCACATTTTAATTGGTATTAAATTAACAATTATTTTTTTGTCTGGTGTATTTTAATGGGCATTAAAATAACAATTATTTTCTTTGTTGGATGATCATGAAAAAAGTAATGGGTACAAAGAACAATTAAATGGCCATTAAGATTTTACGAAAGGATATGGAGTAAATGAACATGAGACCATAACACACTGCAATAATTTTAATGAGCTGTATGACCATTTCGGAAATTAATTCCTCATCAGCAGCACTAGAATCTAAACAAAGGAAATCCATAATTTCGAAAATGTTTAAAATACATAAAACCAAGCATAAAACTTGAATTGCAGGTTTAATAGTTTAATGGCCATTAACATCTTAAAAACTTGGTGTTTGTTATTTCAATGGCCAAAATCTTTTAAATGGCACAATATTTTAAACAACAGACATTAACACATGTACTTGCCATACTGTAGACAAACTTTAACGCGCTTTATACTTATGGTGTTTTTATCTTGTTGGAAATCAAATAGGCATCTACAATATAGTCAAATCTGTATGAGTGGGGTCTTTTATAATGAACATCTGCCTACAAAAAACACTTACCAACAACATGAAACCTCCATATAAAGTACAGTGCTTTTAAGGGTCATCCATATTTGTTTACCATTTTCCAAAGTGTGCAAGACACACACTTTTGCAAACCCTCCAACCTCCTTCAAAGTGTACATCAACAATTTTCAAATACCAGATATGAAAATAAATAATCAAGTTTTTTTTTAGAATTTAATTTATGATACTGAGTTCTTCATATTGATTTCTTTTTACTAGGTGTCTTTGCTGAAGTATTATAATTGTTTTATCTAGTGTTTAAATAAATTTTTGTTAAATAAAAATGTATGCCTGATTGTATAGTATTTACTTGATTAATGAAAGTAGTATGGTCATAGAAATTATACACACAAATTGAAAATGAAATGAAACTGAATTCCATGGACACCCCATAAAAATAAATGTGTGAACCCTTCCCAACTAAGCCTACAACTTCCTTTTCCAAAATACTCTGATGACCCCCCGATATGGGCATATAAAAGTATGTTGAAGTACTCAAAGGATACATGGCAATAGTCTTTGTTACTAAAACTTTTAGCTCCTCCTTTAGCATCAACGACGGTTCTCCAACAATGCCTCAGGTGCCCCCATGTCAACTTCACGTCTGCTTCTGGTTCTCTGTGCCAGGTGAACCCTGGAAACTTTCACTTCCTATTTCCTTACAATTGTAGGGCCAAGAAAAAGACTCATGTGTGATGTTTGTTGTTTGTTTTCGTATGATGTGACCAAGACATACCCATTTCCTTACAATGACAATTCTTCAATTGCATGTTGGTCACGGCAAATATAGCATGGTTAAAAGTGCTTTTTTATCCGGTATTGAACTTGGTTCTGTAAGGTTAACTGTGTTTTCTCTTAAAATGGACAGCATACTGTACATGTACTGACAGGGAGCCTGAAAAATATAAGTTTACAAAGTACCGTGCCCACAAAAATAGGTATTCATACACTCTTGGCAGCAGAAGAGGGAGAAGGAAGAACCTATAGAACGTGGTTGCAGGTAAATGTTTGATCGGTAAATTTACAAATCTGACATAAAAGACTACGAAGTAATGTGACCCGTGTCGTCATAATGTGATGATGTCTATTAAATATTTAAGGTAGATCGACAATTATTCCACTTCCATATATTGTGATAAAAAATACCCCAAAATGATCTAAATGTAAAGCCAAAAATTAGCTAAGGACAGAGCTTTGCGTGAGGGAGATACTCCTTAGTTTTCAACGAAATTTACAAAAATTTAGATATTGCATCGTTTGAAATAAAATCGGCTTTCGGGTCAGCACCGAAGTACTGACTACTGGGCTGGTGAATACCCTCGGGGACTAACAGTCCACCAGCAGAGGCATCGACCCAGTGGTAACAAATAACTAAATACCGAAGTTAATGTGAATTTATTTTCTGCATATGCGCATATGCGCATATCAGTAGTTTTGCAACATACTGAGACAGCATTATGTTTCACTATGGACAGAGATTTGACTTTGATCACGTTTGAGAAACCGCATTTTTTTTAATTGAAGGATGAATATTGATAACTATTCGTTTTAAAAATAAATAATAACAACTGTTGATTCAAAATACAAAAAATACCGAAGATGCATTAAAACAGTAAATTCCGTTATGCTGTATACGTGTTTCAAGGAGTAACCTCTCATCAGCAGCATTTAAATAGTACAAAAGAAGGTAGAATATCAAAAAGAGTTTCGTGTCCCACTCGGGTCTGTTTTTACAACTCGGGAGTTTTATACTTTACGTATAAAAGAAAAGTAAATTCTGAATAAAGAAAATCACTTGGGTCAAAATAATGTGACATACATCAAGTCTAGCATGCCCTGAAGACAACAGCAAGTTGTGATTTATCAAGATAGATGAGGAATCAAAATCAGAATAGGGTGCACTTGTCGTCAAGATCAGTCCAAGTGAAAATCATCGAATGGTATTGATAATTTGATTCTCGTTCTTATATATATCGACAAATGATTTATACTTATCTAAATATCATTTCTGCATGATTGCATTGTTTCAAAACGTCCATTTTCAGCAAAACATTGGCACGCTGTAACTGCCTACTTGTCGTCTGGTCACGCGTCTGGTTAACTGGAAATCACTTCCTTGTTGTAAATTCCTCCAACAAAGGAACAGAACCGTAATCGGTTTTCGCGTATTTGACTTAATTATATATTGTATTCAGATGGGCTTTGTTTTATTTTATTGATAATTAGATTGCGCAGTTGAAGTATTTTGACTGATTTGATGTAGGATTTACTGTTTTATGAGTTACTGTTTTTGCAAAAAAAGGACCAAAGGGGGTTGTAAATGAAAAAAGAAGTTTTTTAAACTTTTTTGTCAGATGTCAGATTTTGATGCACATTTTTTCTGTATGTTTCTTACAGCATGTTCAAACAAATAAATCAAACAATTAAATTCTTTTTCAGTAAACAAAAGGCTCAAAAGGGGTCTATAGTAAAAAAATGTTTGTAATTTTAAATTAAATTCTTTTTCAGTAAACAAAAGGCTCAAAAGGGGTCTATAGTAAAAAAAATGTTTGTAATTTTAAATTATTTTTTGTAGTTACTTAAAACGTTTAAATAGATAAATCAATACCAACTTGATTTTTTAAGGAGGCCCAAAGGGGGTATCAAAAACAAAACAAAAAGAACGAATTTTGCAGGGAATTCAAATAGATTTTCTTTGGGATTGCTATGAAAGGAAATGCAGTAACTTTCATTAAAATACATGTATCGACAGATTTAGGTCCTTACCGTACATACTCTATTGAATAATAGATGTTTTTTTACGAATTGATTAAAGCGCTAGGCAAAAAAATATTACTATTAATAGTAGTTTACTTCATAAAAGTTCATAACGTAAGTTATTTTCAATATGGATATAATGCCAAGAAATATGTATGTTTAAGGTTTCCTTATCCCCTATATCCTCTACCTACCCTGACATATTTTATTTGTACTTTTTGGCGAAATGCTAGTAAATATCATGATTTGGATAAAGTACTTTTAAAGAAAATATATTCCCAAAAAGTGTCTATATAAACATAATAAAATGATTTTAAAAAATAAAATGAATTTGTCTACCAGGCTACCTACCTACCTTATTTGTTCAAAGAATATAAATTCAAACAAGCATATTTTTGGCCTATGGTTATTTATACACGACATGCATAATGAAAGTACATGGGTATGGATGGAAAATAATAATCATGATAAATAAAACATATATCTGGCAGTGGTAAAACATGACCCCCCCCCCAAAAAAAAGGGTGTTATATATTTATTCAGAGTGCAAGGTTTGTATACAACATTTTTTTATAGTTCACTGTGGTAAAACAATGGTAAAAGGAAAAACATATTATACGTAATGCACTGTTGAAATGTGCAATTAGGGCATCATGAATATCAAACCATTTACTGTCATTCTATTGAAGATTTATTTCCATGCAGTTGTCAGCAACAGGAAAAAATATATAACTTATTGTTTAGTATTGATGCATGTAATAGATCTAGGTTAGATGAACAAAGATTTAAATCATGTATAGTAACGGGCATTAATTCATATATTACGTCCATTAATAGGCATAAATATATACATCATGTCAAATAATGGGCATTAATACATAAATCATGTACAGAAATGGGCGTTGAAATATAAATCATGTCAATTAATGGGCATTAATATATAAATTAAGTCAAGTAATGGGCATTAGTACATAAATCATATAAAGTAATGAACATTAATGTATAAGCCATGCACAGTAATGGGCATTAATATATAAATTATGTAAAGTAATAGGCATTAATATATAAATCATATAATAAATGGACATTAATTTATGTGTTTTACTAAATAACAACCATCAAATTATACACAGTTAATATAATGGTCATGAAATTGACTTTGATTTTATTTAATGGTCATTAATTTGATATGTGTGTCTGTTTTAATGGCCATTTCTTTATTTTCTACAATAAATAATGCCCATTTTTATTTTGATACCCATTAATCTAATGAAAAGAGAAATTATTCGGTCAATTTAATGATTAATTAATGGCATTTTCATTATTTCATACCATTAATTTTTATTTTAATGACATATTTTAGAAAACCATTAATTAGTTTCTGACAAATAATAATTGGTAGTTTTAATGGATTTATGACATTTAATGGCATATTAATGGTATTTTAATGAATATTTCATGGAATTTTAATGGTTTTTTCTGCAGTAGTGTAAAATTAGCTGAGGGTTTCAAAAGAAGAGATTTTTTTTTTTGTAATTGTTATTGGATGGACGGACGACGGACAGACGACGGACTATCTGTCATCAACATTATGTGTACTTCTATTGTATTGCCCTCTCGTATACTAAGTGTGCCTGAGGCTTTAATAAACTTGTCTTGTCTTGTCTTGCATATGTAGCTTTGTGTCCTATTAAACGAAAGTTCTATTAATAAATGATTTATAACTATATGGCTACTATTTATGAAAATTCTAAGTTCAAAGCAAGCAGCAATAGTGATTAAGAAATTAAAATTGATGTGTCCATAAATAGTAATTTTAATATAAATAGCTATCTATAAATATATATAAGTCATGCATATTTCACAACCACTTCCCCACTTTATAAAAGCTCATTTCTTTAATTTCAAGTATTAAATGCTCAGAATTGCTAGAAAGCATTTACACAAATGCACTGCTTCGATACATGCATACATTTTAGTTAATAAAGTTTGTCTCTGTTGAGAGATAAAAGATTAAAAAAGCAGCACCCTAGGAGAATGCAAAAACAAAAATAAAACAAAAGCACGAAACTACTTTGAATTGCTGTTGGCAAAAAATGAGAGGTTTGATCGAATCAGTGACTGTTTTATCCCATGTGCAGACCAATAGAAAACATTACAAAGAAGTACCGAGAAAGGCTTACTTCAAGTATTGATTTGAAAATACAAATACATCATGAGCCACCACATCCTTGTCAATCAAACACGCAATTTTCTATCCAGGGCTATTCCATAGCCTAGCGTATCGTTTTTATTTCATAAAAACCATTATCCGATTTATATCATCCACTTATGTTTATAAAGTCCCCTCATGTTTTCAAGTTAATATAAGTTCCAATACATGTCTGCGAGATACAATAATTTGTTTCTTTGAAATTATTATATAAGTTGACTTATATATATATATATATATATTCCAAATAAAGACTCAACACAACTGGAATTTCATCATCTTATTTCACAAGATCTTTCATGTTTTACAATATCTTCAGGTGAATGTCGTCGTTTAGTAGCGACGGTAACTAAGCGACGTTATTATAACGTCACATTATTGTTAAAAGGGAGAAAAATAAATATTTAAAAATATATCTAAAAAAAATATAGATATAAAATAGGCAATGTTTTAATAAAAAGTACACTATTGTCTATTTAATATAGGATATATTTCGAAATAAATGTTTTTTTCTTTATTTCCCGCAGAATGTCACTAGAACACTGCATCTTATAAAACGGGAAAACAAAAAAAACGGCCACCGCCGTATATCTCTTAAACATTTAGAGATATTCCATGAAAATGAAAACAAATGGGATAAAAAATCACTTGTAAATCTTTATTTTAGTGGTAACAAATACATCAGTCAGTGCAAAACTTCTTTTGACATTATGTTCTTGAAAATGCCATAAAAAGGAAAATACTAACATAAGATCACATAAAAGTTTTCATTTTAGTCATTTCAATTGTACCGTTCAGTGTGAAACTTTCCTTTAACATATTATTTGCCGAAAATTCCAATAAATTAAAAATAGAAAATAACAAAATCACTTGTAAACCTTTATTTTAGTCATTACAAGTGTATCGATGTGTGAGAAATTTTCCCTTGAAATATTATATTATTCAAAATGAAAATGTCGAATTTTGATGAATTACACCCGTCAATGCAGCAAATCCTTTGGAACTTTATCTAAAAAAAACAAAACAAAAAAAACAAAAACGAAAAAAAACTCCTTGAAAATGATACAAAATCTGATGAAGTATTTATGTAATAATAGCAATCTGTTGCGATTATATATCGATCGTATACCCTGAGTGATACAAATCTATATTTCTCAACATTTTTAACCAATATATCATGACATATATGGACGAATCCCTCCGGGAAATGGACGAATAGTTTTTTTTTCTCGTCTTCCGTCAAGTTTTGAGTTGACAGTTGACAGGTTGGACGAATAACTAGTCTTCAGGTTAAGGGCATATCTAACAGTGTCATGCTATATTGTTATTTTCACAACCTTTAGATATGTTGTAAAACAAATACCGAGCATTCCAAAAATGTTAAGAAAATGTTGGGTCACCGATCTTGTTTCCATGGAAATTATGGTTAAACATTGATCATTTTTGCGTGTATCCAAGAAAAACAGGTTATGGCGTGAAAAATAATAAAGAAATGATTTTGAATGTAATCGCTACCAAAGTAACAGAAAAATAAAGTCAAGGTATTAAATATTTACAAAAAATTAATTTGACATGAGAAAGTATGTTCTAGTTGTCTAAATCACTGAATATGTAGCACTATTAACGGTGAAAGTGGCATAAAATGTTCCATTACAAATTCAAATTTACAATTATTTAAAAACTTCTTATATTGTCGATTTTATAAAATTTTGATATGGTGTACTTCTAATAATATGCTACTCAGAAATTTCAAAAACGGTCTAGATCACCGAGTCAATTTCCGAGATAATCATTAAAATGTGAGACTTTTAATAAATCTCCCATGGGTTTCCCCTAGAGAGTTCGCCAAACCAGAAGGTACACATTACCTTTCTTCAAAAACAATGGGAATTACTTTGTGACGTTACATTTTTTCAACGTCATATTCCCGGAAAACAATGCCTTCTTGCGTTTTATATTATCTCCCCTGAAACTATTTGATATGCCCTTAATTAGCTGGTCGCTGACTGGCCGCTAACTGATCCCTGACGTGCGGATGACGGATGACTAATCGTTTTTTATTGTAAGAACTACGTTGCACAGTACTGTATTTAGAACATTTAAACACCATCTTTTCCATTTTCTTTGCATCATAAATACTCAGAGACCACAAATTTCTATTTCCCAGTATTCAGGAATTCGACAAATAGAAAATCAGAAAGCAGTTTTAATTTTTGAAGTCGGAAACTGCTGTGTACTAGTACTTGTATTTCAATTAAAATAATATGCTATATATTATCATCGGCTAGAGCTAACATCGTGAGTTAGCCTGCAAGTAGAAATCTATTATACGATAAGGCGAAGCTGCACAATATAATATTTTCTACTTGTACCCTAACTCACAATGTAAGCTCTTTAGCTGATGATATTTTTTTTTTGTCTTCTGTGTACAGTTTCCACAAGTATTTAGTTCTATTAAAGATTATATCACAATATAATGTGTCACACATATAAATTGATCTCCGTATTTGGACGCGTGCTAACACTAGTAGACAGATATTGGTCTTAAACGGCCATTTCGATCTTGACATAGTCTTAACAGACTTTAACACTGTTTTGTCAAGATCTGTTCATATATTCAGTAATATATCAAGAAATTATTTTCAAGGGCGATCAAGACATGTATAAATATAAAATATAGAAAAAAAAGTGCCCTATCTTATATATTTATGGTTAAATTCTATTAAGTTATAGTATTGCAGACACCGGTATAATATAAAATAGAGAAAAAGTGCCCTCTCTTTTATATTTATGGTTAAATTCTATCAAGTTTTAGTATTGCGGACACCAGCTTAATATAAAATAGAGAAAAGGTGCCCTAACCTTTATATTTTATGGTCAAATTCTATCAAGTTTTAGTATTGCGCACACGGATATAATACAAATAGGAAAAAGTGCCCTATCTTTTATATTTATGGTTAAATTCTATCAAGTTATAGTATTGCGGACACCGGTATAATATAAAATAGAGAAAAAGTGCCATATCTTTTATATTTATGGTTAAATTCTATCAAGTTATGGTATTGCAGACACCGGTATAATATAAAATAGAGAAAAAGTGTCATATCTTTTATATTTATTGTTAAATTCTATCAAGTAATAGTATTGCAGACACCGGTATAATATGAAATAGAGAAAAAGTGCCCTATATTTTATATTTATGGTTAAATTCTATCAAGTTATAGTATTGCGGACACCGGTTCACTATGAAGTAGAGAAAAATGTGTCCTATCTTTTATATTTATGGCTAAATTCTATTAAGTTATAGTATTGCGGACACCGGTATAATATAAAATAGAGAAAAAGTGCCCTATCTTTTATATTTATGGTTAAATTCTATCAAGTTTTAGTATTGGGGACACCGGTATAATATAAAATAGAGAAAAAGTGCCATATCTTTTATATTTATGGTTAAATTTTATCAAGTTATAGTATTGCAGGCACAGGTATAATATGAAATAGAGAAAAAGTGCCCTATCTTTTATATTTATGGTTAAATTCTATCAAGTTTTAGTATTGCAGACACCGGTTCACTATGAAGTATAATATAAAATAGAGAAAAAAAAGTGCCCTATCTTTTATATTTATGGTTAAATTCTATCAAGTTTTAGTATTGCGAACACCGGTATAATATAAATAGGAAAAAGTGCCCTATCTTTTATATTTATGGTTAAATTCGATCAAGTTATAGTATTGCGGACACCGGTATAATATGAAATAGAGAAAAAGTTCCATATCTTTTATATTTATGGTTTAATTCTATCAAGTTATAGTATTGCGGACACCGGTATAATATAAAATAGAGAAAAGGTGCCCTATCTTTTATATTTATGGTTAAATTCTATCAAGTTATAGTATTGCTGACACCGGTATAATATAAAATAGAGAAAGTGCCCTATCTTTTATATCTATGATTAAATTCTATCAAGTCATAGTATTGCGGACACCGGTATAATACAAAAAAGAGAAAAAGTGCCCTACCTTTTATATTTATGGTTAAATTCTATTAAGTTTTAGTATTGCGGACACCAGTATAATATAAAATAGAGAAAAAGTGTCTGGTCTTTTATATTTATGGTTGAATTCTATCAAGTTATGGTATTGCCAACACCGGTATAATATCAAATAAAGATAAAGTGCCCTATCTTTTATATTTATGGTTAAATTCTATCAAGTTTTAGTATTG
>MJUU01074246.1:8377-19001 GCA_002080025.1 Modiolus philippinarum
TTGTTAGGTTGGACTGGAGCGTATTCTAGGCCTTGATGTTTGGTACGTTGGTGACGTAATAACACATCCTTTCTACTGCATTTCTGTCCACATTCTTCACAACGAAACTTGTTGGGCTTGATTCTATGTGATTTCATATGTCGTTTGAGATTATCTCGTCGACTAAATGTTTGGTGGCATATTCCGCAATTTCGTCTCAGTGGTTGACTTCTCTCAGTCATACAATAAGGCGCAGTTCTTGACATCTTATAGAGTCTTGCTGTTTTCACTCGTCTCATTGGCTGACTTTTTCTTTCAGTGTGATGGTTAGAGGCAGTTCTGGACATCTTATAGAGTCTTGTTGTTTTCATTGCTCTGTTCAGTTCCTGGAACTTCGTTATTTTAAAGCTCCGCTTCTTTACACGTCTGTTCAGTTCGAATGTTAGAAGCAGAATGGGAAATTTATTGACCACATCTTGTTATATGGTAGGTTGATCTATAATTGAGCCCCTGTCAAAATGGTGGACCCCCTAACAGCCATATCATTAGAGATCGAACTTCGTTAATAGGACCATTGAATTTAGAATAACAAAGTTACCAAGAAAGCATATATCACACAACTATATAAGTATATTTTGAAAAATGCACTGATTGACCCCATGTCAAAATGTTGGACCCCTCGTAGCACCCCAACCATTAGAGATAGGGATTAATGAATGCCACCATTCGATTTAGATGCATAAAGTTACCCCGAAAACATATATAACATTGCTATAGTACTTGACTTAGAATAATTTGTATTTTTGGCCATTCCCGAAATTTTGTACCCCTTTTAACACCCCTACCATTACAGATACGACCTCACAAATGTCACCATTGGATTTAGAATGACAAAGTTAGTCCCAAAACATATATAACATCGCTATAGTACTTGACTTACGAAAAATTGAAATTTGGGCCATTCCCGAAATTTAGGACCCCTCATAACACCCGAAATATTAGAGATATGACTTAATACATGTCACCAATTGATTTAGATGGTCAAAGTTACACCAAAAACATATATGACACGTCTATAGTACTTGACTTAGTAAAAATCGTATTTTGGGCCATTCCCGAATTTTTGGGTCCCCCTATCTTCCAAACGATAAGAGATAGAGACTTGAAACCTTCACCAATCGCTGTAGGAGCTCGAAGATACCCCATATTGATATAAACATTGTACGAGAAGGGAACGATAACTCTGGAAATCGAGTTAAAGGGTCAACATGTTTCGATCTTCACCAACAGATGACGTCAGCGGGAAACTCAACGTGTACTACGTATTATAAATGCCAGAGTTGTGGACAAACCGTGAATAAACGTATGGGAGAACATACATGTGGAAATGTCTATTGTAAAATATGTAAAGATTACTATCCATCGGGACATCAGTGTTTTATGGTACCCGCTAATACCAAGAAGGGGCAGAAGAAGAAACAGACTTATATTTTCTTCGATTTTGAGTGTACCCAAGATGATCTTGTCCAATGTTACCAAGGATACAAACCAGATGAAGCAGGTACATGTCAAAACTGTAAACATTTCAAATGCGGCTCCTACGAACACCGGCCGAATCTGTGTGTTGTACACAAAGTCTGTTTGAAGTGTATGAATAACAGAATCGACGAACACACGTCCTGTGAAGAATGTGGGAAAAATGAACTAGTATTTACCGGATCTGAAACTACCGACCAATTCTGTCAATGGCTATTTTCTGGAAAAAACAACGGAGTTACCGTTCTCTGCCACAATTTTAAAGGATACGACAGTTATCCAATCTTAAACTACGTGTATACCGAAGGAATATTACCAGATGTGATTCCGAATGGAACGAAGAATATGGCCGTCACCGTACCTGACTGCAACATCAGAATGATTGACTCAATGAACTTTGTACCAATGGCATTATCCAAACTACCAAAAATGTTTGGCTTGACGGAATTGAAGAAAGGATACTTCCCGCATTTATTTAATAGGAAGGAAAATCAATCCGTGATACTCAACCACCTACCGGATAACAAGTATTACCAACCCGAAAAAATGAAGCCCGAGGAGAGAAGTGCCTTCTTCGAATGGTACCACGCACACTGGAATTCCATGTTCAACTTGCAACAGGAACTGTTGAGTTATTGCCGTTCCGATGTGGACATTTTGAGAAGAGCCTGTCTCAAGTTCCGAGAATTATTCATAGAGATATCCAGCGACGGACAAGATGGGATCGATCCATTCCAGCAATGCATTACGATAGCATCGGCTTGTAACTTGGTGTTTCGCACTTTGTTTTTAAAACCGGACACTATAGGCATCATACCCGCCCTCGGCTACCGACCCCAAGAGAAGCACTCCATTAAAGCAATGAAATGGCTACAATATCTATCTGAAGTGCACGGTATTCGAATACAGCACGCTCGTAATGGTGGTGAGAAGGAAATCGGTGGGTACAAGGTCGATGGCTACCACGACAATAAAGTCTTTGAATACAACGGTTGTTTCTGGCACGGATGTTTACGTTGTTATAGTGCCTCGACCGTCAATCCAGTTAACAACATGACGATGTGTGAATTACACCAGCGTACATTGGATAAGAAAAGATACCTAGAAGACCAAGGCTATACCTACGTCGGTGTATGGGAGTGCGATTTCGATAGAGAAATACAGAATGATCCTCACATACAAAGTTTCGTAAACTCCCTCGAATATGTTTACCCATTGGAACCCAGAGATGCCTTTTACGGAGGACGTACAGAAGCATTAANTTAATACTGTTGGTTCTAAAATAATTAAAGTGGACAAAGACTTCCAGGTTCTTGGAAAAGACTTCCAAAGTAAGTTATTATAATTTTAAGGAATTAGATATCTTGACAATATACTGAAACGTTCAGCTCTCATGTAGTGAAAAGTGTGAACGATCTCATTTATTTAACGATATTGTATTTAATTCATGTTACAGACAGGTTATATTGGATGTTTAGCTATATTTCCTGGTAGAAGCAGAAGGAAATATAATAAACATCCAGATAAAGTCACGCCATATTTCCCATCTTTAACCTATGAACAGCCATGAAGAAGTGAAATCTGTAGAAAAACATCTCTTTTGGATGCCACCATCTTGTTTTCATTTAATGACGTTGTCGATTTCAATGACATATTTCTTACAACTTATATACCCTAGCGATTAAACCCATGCGATTTAAACAAATAATGAATCCTGCTTAAAGTTTTTCGAAAATAAAACAACATTACCCTGTCGATTCAACTGGACAAAGTCGAAAAAATGAATAATAAAGGAGCCACGTTGATCCTGACAAAATATGATTCGTCAGAAATAAATAAACAAAATGGATCAAAATCGAAATGAGGATCTGACAATTCAATTCGTTTTAAATTTACCTTATTTGCCAAATTAGTGGTGTCGTCTCTTAATGGCTGTTTAGTTTAGAGTCATTTGGGAGCGGAAAAGTGTGGGTTTCCCTATTGACTGTTTCACATTCTAAGATGACATTATAATTAAGATTTTTTTCAAGAAGCGATTGGTTTGTCAGATACGTTGCTCTCAGTTGTGCCTAGCTATTGATAATTCTGCTGAAAATTTTGTTATTGTCCCCATTTTCGATGCTACAGTCACGAACATCCGTGACTGTTTTTTAAAAAGTTCAACGGATGACTGTTAATGTGCTGTCCAAGCTGAAATCAGGCAGGTCGTTTATTATGGCTGGCACATGGTAAATCCAGATTTGGGGTTCCGTTCCATATTGAACTTATACAAAGAGGCAATGTCTTATATCTACCATTAAGACTCAAAATATTATATTTAAATTTCTTAACAAATTTATTTTTTGTACAATTCAAGTAGTTATCTCCCCATATTCAATACATGTATTTCCTATTGCTTTCATCGTAATGTTTTAAAACCATTGTCGTATATTAAAAACCTGACTTAATTTTGAAGATGATTTATGTTTGCGCTTCCAAATTGATAAAAGATTTTTAGCCCCTGTTTGACTTTCCCTCCCATGGACCGTCCTCTTAGTATTTCCACAAGGTCTCTCCAGACCGGAGGCCGGTCAGAGCCATTATTTCCGAGTCATTTTTCCTAGACAAACGCTTGTTGCACACATTTGTTTACATTCATCATTTGCTCAGTACTTTTGTTATTCAGTGCGTGATGCCATATCTCTTATTCATTTGCCCAATTTGTTGACGGATCGTCGAGTGAACGGCGGAACTTTCAGTGCATCCAAATACTTTGAATAATAATCTGCTTTACAACGGCCATTTGAAAAAAAAACTACATCAGTTTACTGCATTTTAAGTTAGATTTTATCTGCACTGAAGAGACATGAGTTGGAAATGCGCATATGCAGAATTTAAGTTCACAGTCACTTCGGTATTTAGTCATTTTCCAATAAATCAGCTAAGCTACTTATTAAAAACTTTCAAACATTCTTGAACAGGTTAACAGTTTTCAACTGCAAAAAGATGCCTGATTTTGGATGTTATGTACGCAAATATTGAAATTTTGCGGTCCATTTTATTCTTTCTATACTTCTTCGTTTTCCACTACCTATTCAAAATCAGGAGAGTCAATGAATAAAATATAGAAAAATAAAGGCTGTGCAGCGTTAATGCTTATCAATAGCATCAAACAGGACAAATCAAACATCAGTGGTTCATCCCCTCCCTTTACGGCCAAACCAATAAGAGACGTTGTATGATGCAATTTTTTAATAAAATCTTATAAACATTCCTGGTTCACAATACTGTGCTTTTATCATTATTAAATCTCCATCTGACTAATATCTCCCTAATTTGTCTTACTGGACCGACCAAAAAAAATCAAAACTTTGTAGTATGATCATTACTAGCTGGAAACTGTCCACGAAGTAGATAGTGGTATTCATCGTAACCTGTCGGTGCGAACAGTTTGCTATGAAAAAAACAATGTGAATTCTAATACTTCACAAGAACATTCACCAAATACTCGTGTCATTTTTTCAACGGAAAAGACTTCCGAAAAACTGTTTCATTCTCATTCTCATCATTATGAAACTACCCAATCCATGATCTTTGTAAAAAGGCAACTTTAAGGTAGTAGGATAAATAAATATTGTCAAAATCTTCATTTGGTTATGTTTTATATTGCGATAAGCTTTGTAATAGACAAAGAATCTATACTATAGCTTATCAAACAATAAAGTGTTTGAAGACGAACAATTAAAGCGTCGTTCCTTTGCTCGTTTTACCAAGTATTTGTGGAGATTTTGTTTACTCTATATCCTTTCATTGTCTATCATGGTCAAGATTTGTCATGTTTCTTCAGTTGCCAAGTTGAGCAGGTTGTTTATACCCCATCCCTTGAATAACTCTTAATCTTACAAAGAAGTATGAAAAAGCAAGTTGGAGTCGAGCTAAATATTTTTTACCAACCATGAAGGAGTGAAGCGAACATGGTTGGTACTTTATAGACTTATCGTCCTGAAGCGGAAGTGGGAGGAGCTAAAGCTGTATACGAGGTTTCGAAACTGAAATCGCATGTCGCGCCGAAGGCGTGACCACACCCAAACGGATACTAAATGGTGAATAAATAGTATTTAACAATTTAACATTATGTTTCGTGCCGAAAGCACGACAGCATCAACAAACAGTAAACTGGTCTGTATTTTGTAGTTTCGAACACGAGATCGCACGAGACAACAAGACATCACACGAGACAGGCAGTTTCGTATGTGCAAATTAATGATTATGGAAGTAAATGTCGTGCCGAAAGCACGAAAAATATAAACAAATTGATACAACTGTCGTGCCGAAGGTACGACCACTTCCAACTAAAGCATAAATAACAAAGAAAGTGTGATTCTCCATGACAACGCGTGCGTCATTCGGAGGCAAACATCGGGTGTCCGTGTAGGCTTAGATGAATCAATTTAAAGACGTGCCGACCACTAGGATAAGGATAAAACTGTCGTGCCGAAGGCACGCATATTGTGATTAATAGCAAACAATCAATAGGCCTAGTGTTGACGCGCCGAAGGCTCGTAATAGGGCCTGTAAGTCTCGTACAAATTTGGAACTTCCGGGATCAAATATTGTACCCGGAAGTTACATTTTAAACAAAGATATATGACGTTTGAAACAAAAATTTGTACGTCACAATCCTCAGACGTCATTTTTTGGCGGGAAACGTTTTCAAATTGCCTGTTTATCGTTGATTCTCGTGAGTCACATGATGAGACTTACAGACCCTATGAGGAAGCCCATGGCAACACACATCCTCAAGTATCATGACATGCATGAAAACGGCGAACGTGGATTTCATGACAACGTAAATAAAGATGTCTTACCTTGAAGCCGTTAGATATTACCCTTTCCTTGCCTTAGCCCAACGTTATTTGATAGCCTACTTGCGTGAATATTTGACTGAAAACTTTCAAAATAAAATTGCATTACGCTTTAAAACATAATGATGCTAAAATTAATGTGAACATCGTCAATCTTCAAATGAAAACAACTGAGCGTCCGCTACACCGGAAGTATGTACACTTCAAAGGCCGACAACTACAGAAGTGCTGTTGAGATTGCATAAACTGGTGAAATGTATATGTTGGGATCGTAAATTATAAAATAATCAGACTATCCATGCATTTGAATATTTTTCTATGAATTGGAGAGTGTATTTAGGGAACTTGAGCACACCACACATGTCAAGTCTGATCTCACAATTCGCTATTATCAATAAAATAATTTTTGATTCAATGATGTGAAAACATTAATATGGGGGAGGGGCTGAAATCATAAATATTTCCACTGCTTTATATGTTGATTGAAGAACTTCAAGTTTCACATTATCAAATTAACCCCCTCTCGAAGCTCTGCTGCAATTTTCTTGTTTACCTGAAAATCAATATACCTGTATTTTTATCCCAGTTCAAAAACAGGAGTATGAGTCATTTATAAAATTTCATATGAAAAAAAACAAACTATTTCAAACAACCATTTTTTTTACCAACCATGAAGGAGTGAAGCAAGCATGGTTGGTACTTGTAAACACTTTTCGTCCTGAAGCGGAAGTGGGAGGAGCTAAAGCTGTATACGAGATTTCGAAACTGAAATCGCATGTCGCGCCGAAGGCGTGACCACACCCAAACGGATACTAGATGGTGAATAAATAGTATTTAACAATTTAACATTATGTTTCGTGCCGAAAGCACGACCGCATCAACAAACAGTAAACTGGTCTGTATTTTGTAGTTTCGAACACGAGATCGCACGAGACAACAAGACATCACACGAGACAGGCAGTGTGCTGCCTCTCATGTATACACACAGCTAACCAGGGATATACGTAATACAAAACTGTAACATATCGAAGTGTTTCAAATCTTTATTTGGTGTTTACTTCGATAGTAGTAATGATTGTTGTACATCATAATGTAAGTTTGAACTGAACTGTACTGAACTGGTGAAAAGCTACAAAGATAAAAAAGGTTACAATATAATATGTATCAAAATATGACAAAATTAAACATTAATGCTTACAATAACTCAAAACTTATAAAAATTACACAAGTGTAACCAAAAAAGTATGTTGTATATAATCTCTGAAGAAAACCTTTAGATACACAGTAATATACTCTGAACATAATTCAAAAATACTTTAAAATACTTGAAATAACCAGAAAACGTAGTTTTGTAACAATCTTTGCCGATTAAACCAATTTGACGATTAACACGTTCACCCCCGTGATCGTTTACACATCATGAGCATGGAAGTATAACATCAGGTAAATACACAATATCGATTTACACATCGCCTACCGTGATGTCTATAGGAAACTGGGTCAAAGTTAAAAACAACAATTACACAGAAGAAACGGCCAGAAAGTTATCGTTTATAACCAATACGATAACTAGAGAAAATTTGGAGATAAAAGAATACAAAATTAACTTACATTGTGCGTAGATAAGAGTAAAAATGAGGTTTTTCTATCCATCGTTAACCAGGTGTTTTACATATTGTAACATTTGAATCGTAATACGGAAAATGAAAATTTCCGTAAAAAGTACGGCGTGCATAGTTTACAGTACACTCCTCGTCTGATGAAAATAACATCACTATTGAAAAATCATATAAAATTGTATGAAGAAAATGTTTTGAATGATTAAAACATACAAATAAGCTTCCCTAGCTTTATAATACATCTAAATTTACTAAAAATGCAGTCAAAGAAAAATTGATATCTAATAGCTTGATAAGTCCATTAGAGTCACTCTGATAATAATACAACCAGTTCAATCACCGGACGAACTAGTGTCTTTGGTTTGTCGCCTCGGACTACACGGACTACAACTTTTCTGACTAGTTCATCATCACTTTCGATTGCTTTAGTTACAAGTCCTAAAGGCCAATCATTTCTTGACAGTTCTTTATCACGGAGCAATACAACATCGCCTGGAGACACATTCGGTTTCGACTTATTCCATTTTCGGCGGTTTTGAAGAGTGTTAAGGTACTCTACTTTCCAACGTTTCCAAAATATTGTAGCTAGGTGTTGGACTCTTTTCCATTGCTTACGCAGAAGATCATTTTGATCGAAATGTTCATCATCAAAATAAGATGTGTCAAGAGTGTCAGCTTTCTGAGTCAGTAACGTGGATGGTGATAGTATGAACGGATTCTCATGATCTGTCGAAATAGAAACCAATGGTCGAGAATTGAAAATAGCTGAAGCTTCTGCTAAGAATGTTGTCAGAACTTCGTGAGTCAAACTTCGAGCACCATAATCAAGTAACATCGAGTCTAGTATGCGTCTCGTCACACCGATCATACGTTTCCACACTCCTCCTATGTGTGAAGAGTGTGGGGGATTGAAGATCCATGAAGTTCCATTACTGTTAAGAAAGTTAGCTAACGGACGGTCTTCAACATTAATGACATTTAATTTCAATTCGTTGGCAGCTCCTACAAAGTTTGTGCCGTTGTCAGAGCGGAATAATTTTACCTTTCCACGTATTGCGTAGAACCGTCTAAGGGCGTTTATAAAGGATGACGCTGACATTTCCTCTAAGACCTCGATGTGGACAGCTCGTGTAGCAAGGCATGTGAATAAAGCTGCCCAACGCTTGCTATTCGCTGCTCCTCCTCTTGTTCGACGAGTGATGACCTCCCACGGACCAAACACATCTACTCCAACTGACGAAAAAGGCGGTTGACCTGACATTACACGCTCCTCAGGTAAGTCTGACATTTTTTGATAGTCGAATGATTTTCTCAACTTTCGGCATATGACACACTTATGAAGAATACTAGAGATGAGTCTTTTCCCTCCAACTATCCAGAACCCAGACGAACGAATTCTACCTTCTGTCAAATGACGTCCTTGATGTTTAACTTCGGAATGATACTTTCGAACAATTAGAGCAGTAATGTAATGTTTCGCCGGCAAGATGATTGGATTCTTAACACTAGTATCAACGTCGGAATGTTTTAGACGACCTCCTACTCGGATGACTCCATTAGAATCGATGAATGGATCAAGTTGACTTATCGGACTATTCTTCCTGAGAGGTTCAGATTTCAAGAGACGGTCATATTCCTCATAGTACATAGTTCGTTGAACTTCTTTGATGAGCGTTTGTTCTGTATTATGAATCAACTCTACCTCTTTGATTTCATATGTCTTTCGAATGTCTTTGCTTTTTGCTTGTTTCCAACGCTGGATGAATTTACGTATTGTCACTAGACCAATGATCAACCTATCGAAAGAGGAGTACTTGTAAGCCTTTTCGATGTAAAACGATTTAGATTCAGATTTAACATCAAGTTTGTTAGTTCGAACTTCCTTGTCACTTTCTGGGTCGATAAGATCATGGGTATCACTCGTAGACCTAGCGCTTTCATTTAAAGAATCTGGACCTAAAAGCCAAGAACTAGCATGTTTATCAGCAGCTTTAAGTCCTCTAGTACTTGCATCGGCAGGGTTGACATCTGAGAAAGATCGCTGACAGATCTTATACTTGCTACTCTATTTGCTACATAAACGAAAAAGCGTTTTTTGTCATTGTTGATGTATCCCAAGACGACTCTGCTGTCGCTGAAGAATCTAACATTATCGAGTTTTGTTTGCAGATGATCTGTTGCAAGCTGAGCTACTTCTGTTGCAAGGACGGCAGCACAAAGCTCGAGTCTGGGTATAGTATGTCCGCTCAATGGGGCCAACTTAGCTTTGCCTAAAACAAATCCTATTGCAGTAGAAGAGTCTTGATATGTAACTTTAAGGTAACACACAGCTGCGATGGCGAGTTCTGAAGCATCGCAGTAGATTAACAGCTCCTTGTTGACAGTCTTACTAAGATGAGGAACTATTACACGAGGAATACGTAAAGTTTCTAAGTCAGGTAAGTTATATTTCCAGTTTTCCCATTCCTCAACGAGTTGTCCAGAAAGAGGATCATCCCAGTCTACGGTGGACGACACGACTTTCCTAAGTATTATCTTGCCAGTGATCGTGATGGGTGAAATAAATCCTAACGGATCATAAAGACTGTTAACTACTGATAGTATTCCACGGCGTGTAGTAGGTTTATCTGTGTTCGAGATGTTGAA